>JAYMSZ010002028.1:0-12822 GCA_036897665.1 Pelargonium citronellum
TCGGGCGATCTTGAGGGCCGGGTCGGTGGGCCAGAAGAGGAAGATGAGGACGCCGAGGAGGATTAGGGTGGCGGCGCAGATTAGGCGGCAGCGGGTGGTGGAAGAGGCGGAGGGAGGGTGGTAGAGTGGGAGGACGATGTAGTTTTGGGCCACGGGCGGAGGGATTGGGTGGTTGGCCGGAGGGAGAGGAGTGTAGTAGTAGGGAGATACGGGTTGGGAATGAAACGGGGCGGGTTTGGAGGAAGCCATACTGAAATGGAAGAGAGAGAGAGAGAACGCGCGGGAAAATAGAGAGGAAGGAAGGTATGTTAGTTGGTTTTTAATGGAAGTGTAGTGTAGGAAGGTGGGTGGTGAGTTTCTTGATTTGTTGCTTTGCTCTTTCTTGGTTTTTTGTTTCTTTGGATTGGAGTTGAGTGAGTAGTGAGATAATGATTGGAAGTTGGAACCATGATGTTAATTTTTTTTTGTATTGAAAAATATGAATGGATACTTTTTTTTGGAGAACTAATACGAATTGAAATTAGTTAAAATTGTGACGGAGTCACCGGTAAGTGTTGTTGTGGCATGGGAAGGTGCAAGTGCCACCAATCTCCTGCGGCCAATCTCCAACGTCTAAAAAAAAATTGGTTAATTTCTCTAGCAGCTAAACAAAAATTTAGTTAATATTTATAGACATTTATTCTCGAGAAGACAAGTAGATCTCTCAAAGAAACTCTAATATTAAACCGATTGTATTTTATGCATTGATTCTAGATGAGATCTCATAAAAGCGGATAAAAACAAAAATTTCAGCATAAAAGAAAAAACAATAATAAATTACACATAAAAGTAAATGTTAAATCCAGCGAGAATTTTTACATGTCTCAATATGAAAATCATTGAAATTTGAACAAGATCATATACTTTACATCAAATAAATTTTTAGAGCTGTTATAATAACTTTTTAGTGTAAAAGCAATTTTTGCTGTTGAATGAGGTGTTAGGTGGCAAAAAAAAGTGGGTAAATTGCCACCTAAAAAACACAGTGAAATTAATAGTAAACCACAACTTGTTCTTGAACTTAGATCAAATAAAGCATCTATTTTATTGTTATATTAACACCATTTATTTGTGAATAAATATAAACTAATTATCACATTTTGTAGCAAGTAAAGAGTAGGACTTGAAATATATCATATTTTGTTCCCTGTAGCTGTTGGTCTCTTGAGCACCTCCTCTCAAGTCATGTGACCCTTAAGCTAAGCAACAAAACCCTTTTCTTCTTCTTCTGTCTTGTGTTTCATTGTGCAGATGCATCCCCCTTGGCCTTGGAGGGCAAGCTTTTACCAGTCTCATTGCTGCACATCCCATAAACAATCCGACACCGGTATCTAATTAAGTTGTGAGAGAAGCATCAAATATATATATATCAGAGAAACCAAATTGCTTAATTACCTATTTCATAGAATGTTTCATTAACATTCTGTGCAGTTTTCGCGGATGCTTCAACGAAGAACATCCCGTTTTCTTGAGCATATTTCTCTCCCTCCTGCAGTCAGTGATGCCCATAAAATGTGTCCCATTTGTGCATACTTATTATTTGCTAATGTAACATGTATATTCAAAGACTAGAGTTTAGCAGATAATTACCTCAGGTTGGACCTCTCTCTTTGCTTCCAGATCAGCCTTGTTTGCCACCAATGCCATTACAGTATTTGCATTTCCTAGAATTAGTATTGTGGAACCATGTTACAACAATTCAGTGAACAATCATGGAACATGAAAGATTATAAGGTCAAGCATGTATACTTAAGAACTGTCATTGGCCTCACCTTGTCTTTGCAGTTCTTGAACCCATTTTTTGGCTCGAACGAACGTTTCCTGAGAACAAAAGTAGCAACTCAGAGCAAAATCAGAGCTCATGACTTGAACATTCAGGTAATAAAGTTCATTACTTGCTCAAGACTATATATACAAAAGATTTTCTTGATTTATACCATGCTTGACAGGTCATAGACAACAATAGCTGCAGCAGCGCCGCGATAGTACATGGGAGCTAAACTGTGATATCGTTCTTGTCCCGCGGTGTCCCATATATCAAACTTCACAGTAGCTTCAGTCAGTGAGAGAATTTGAGTGAAAAAAGCTGCTCCAATTGTTGTCTCCTGCAAATAAACATAGACTGATGTTAATAATTTTTTACAGTGAATTATGATACAGTTGTAGGATTGAAGAAACAAGAGAGTATCTCATGAACAACCTGGTTTTCCAAATACTCTCCTTTTACAAATCTCATCACCAAACTACTCTTTCCAGTTCCAACGTCCCCAAGAATCACCTGCATAAACACAGGATATTCCAGTTTCTTTGAATCAAGAGCTACAAGAAACGAAAAACGAAGCAGCAATTGTTTCCTGTTTTAGTGGCCTAATGTTGGAGTCTTGGGACACAATTCCCCAACTTCCCAGCAATGAGCATGATGTAAAGTTTGTTCCCGAGACTTAGGTTACAAGCATCTACTAAATAATGATCACGGGCACGCTCTGACGCATAACCTTACACGCCGTTCTGACGCGAAGACCTAACAGAAACTACAGAAGATGGATCCTGACATCCCCAGGTGCTATATTCACTGCTCTGCTTAAATGATCTTGGAGGGAAGTAGTCAACAAAATAAGGGGATTTCTCTTACAAAATTTCTGGTGTTTGTGTTTGACCATTTGGAAACTATTCCAAAATGTGCAGCTTCACAAGCCAAAAAGGTGAGGGTAGCACAAAAGACTAGAACCAAATTGCCATAGAATTGCATAACATGCCATGAATTGGCCATGAAACCCAAAATGAAACCCCAAAAAAAAAAAGAGTAATTTTTTTACTCATGATTGCAACCAAGAAATCAAGAATTCAAAATTGGCCCAAGTTAATTAACATTATATGTGCAAGCATTACCATGGAAAACTCTATCAGTTCCTGCAGAAAATTTGATCATCACAAATGACTTGCTAACAGCTAAATTGGCCCAGAAAATAACACAAAAGGCAAGACATACCCACCAGCTTGGCTTGTATGATCCTTATCCCGGGCCTCGCCATCTTTACCTATGATCAATCGAAAAGCACAAAGCAGAGAGACAGAGAGAAAAAGAAAGAACAGAAAGGGAAGCAACTGAGCTGGATGATAAAGTAGAGAACATTTCCTTGAAAAGCTGTACAAAACTAAGATGCTACTCAAGAAAGCACTCGAAAACAAAGAATGGTAGGTTTGGAAGAGTTCAAGAATTACGTTATTGGCTTGATCATTATCTGCAAGTTTGACTGGTAGTTGCTTTCTTATTTACTTGTTTCTTCTTTTTCACTACTACCTCTAAAACTCGTGATGTCATTTCGTGCGTTTTCGCTTACTATTTAGACATGCAAACACATGAATGTAAAACATAAACATTTCTAGTAATCCATTAGGTAGTATCAGAAAATGAGCATCATTCAGTTTCAAGATAACTTTTGGATTCAAAATGCAACAAAAGATCCTCGGAATTATTGAAATGATGACCAATCTAAAGAACCATCTGATTTACAGAACAATGGATATAACGAAAAGATAAAAGGGAAACCCTTCACTTCTCTCTCTTATCTTCTTCCTTCATCTTCTTTTCCCACCTCCGCTTCTTGTACTCTTGCAACATTTTCGGCATTTGCTCCATCAGTTTGGCAGTGTTTTCTCGTTTTGCTGCAGCTACCCTGTCACATTTATGCCCTTTCATTTTGAGTGGAACTTCTTTCCTCACTGGATCATATGGCCAATCTTCACCGGCAAGGAGGACTTCCTTGCGAAGCCTAGCTCGTTCACGTGCTTTAATGCGGAGAGGCCTCCAGGAACCATTCTGCATGTAGCCCCACACACCCTTGGATAGCTCGTTTTTGTATTTCGCCAACTTCTCCCGCCATGGATACTGGTTCCCTGTAGTTGCAGCTGCCTTCACTACAGATTTCGCAGCTTTTCCTATGAATGGCATCTTCAAGTTATCTACTAAAACAAAACAAAAAAGCAAAAAAGGAGGAATAAATAGCGTGTTAATCAAACCAATAACTGAGGCAAGCATGTGTATCTCCACGCCAACAAGTTTTCAGTGACAAACAGAATTAATACTATCTCTACAAGATCGAAAAACCCACTCAGTCAAGGATTACAGGATGCCTCAAGTATTGTTCATGAGCAACACTCTCATCACACCAGCACAAGGGAGGCTTGTGGTACAGATTCAAATAAACTAGTAAAACTACACCCTGAATTAGTGCACCACATATCCACAATGGTTCAAAGACGGTTAGATAAACTTAGAACATAAAAGTATTGATATATATATATATATATATGCAACAAAACGAAACACACAGGAAGATACGTAAACCAATAGAACAAACTTTTAGAATGAGATTGAAAGCTGTTGAGGAACTTATATTTTAAGTCATCATACATACGGCTATAAAGCATGAATTTGATATTGGAAATAGGCTTCACTTGGCATTGCAAAGCTAGGCCCAATATTTGTTCGAACCGTACCGGTGAGAGCATAATTCGCCCAATACCGCTAAGGTTAGGGCCATAATGCCAAGAGCAGAAGTTACATGGTGTTCGTTATAAATTTTTCTCCACTGCAAGTTCCTTCCAAATTTACTTCTCTTCAACATATTGTTCAACTTCATGCAAAATAACAACATTGCTAGTCTTACCTATACCCTAATGCAAAAATATTGTTTGTTCCCAAAGTTTCAAGTCCCATACATAGCAAATTCTGCTACCAAACATAAACCATCTCAATTACACTTAGCTTCCTCTTCCTATCCTCCACAAAACAATAATCAACACTGTACCACAAACTCACAGAGTCCATACCAATTATCAAACTCAAAACCACTACCAAACACTGAAATGCAGAAAATTGGTGCGAATTAAACTACCACTTTCTCAGTAAGCAAACAAGTAATTAGCGAATCTGCCTCTTCCCAGAACAAGAAAAATGTCGAGGGTCAAATAAATGAAATCGAAACTGATACCCATTTCAGATTAGAGTAGCAATTATATATGAACATATAAAAATATCCTTGAAGCTTAATGCAATCACTCCGAATCCTAAAAACCACCATTTTCATAACCGAAATCTGAACCGAATAAAAATATCAAATTTGAAAACTGAAACAGTAAAAGACTTACAGAGATGAAAGCGAGTGGTGGTTGCGATACACGCCGTGAGTTGAAAGAGGGAAAACGCAAACCCTATATGCTACACCAACAACAAGCTGGTCGTTTTAACTCGCGAGTTGACCCAGTCCATTTTTTTGTGATTTGTTATTTATTTTTAACTTAAATGGGCCCAACTATATGGGCTTTAGTTCTTCTTTCTTCTTATCTTTCTTAACCCATTAGATGGGTCATCTTTATATAAGCCCACTTTGAAAGATTGAGCCAGGACATGAATGTTAAGAAATCATACTTACAAATTATTTTAAGATAAAAAAATTTTAGTCACTTTTTATAGCCTATTAAAGGTTCTCATATTTTGTTTCATCTTTATTTAGTGTCAACGACGATGAAAACTAGAGCAAGACTTGATAACACAAGATTTGGTGAAGATAGTGCTTGTTGTCCAGTATTGGCAAAATGACCTTTGGTCACTCAAATTAAATCATCATATCTTACTATACAAAATTTCAAACCATATAAAGTCAGTTGTACTTGAAACTAGACTCATTTATTTTTCCAATGATATATCACATGCATTTTAACGCGTTCGAGTGAAAGCAGTTAATTCAGTATAGATTATTTGAAGTCTCTTTTCACATTGAGCTCTCTTGAATGAGCCATTATCGGCTATTACCAGAGCTGAGGACCAATAGGAGTACTGGTTAACTTAAGTCTAGCCAAAGAAACTAATGTGACAAGGTAAAGGAAAACAATAAATACAAGAGTTTAAACATCAATATAGAACAGTGGTATTATATCTATAAAGTGATGCAAACATAAAACGTATGATGCTACAATTATCTGATGAACAAAGTTAATGAAACTAATGCAATTGGCCTGTAAGGAATGAATGAAATAAGAAACACATATGGTTATGTCATGAGTTGGAGATTCCTTTTTCCTAAGCTAGCTTCTACATAATTTAATGTAATGAGATGATCATATATATGCCTTTTTTTCTTCATATTCCTCTAAGAGCTGCAACTCTTGCTGCTAAATCATCATAATCTGGAAGTTTGGGATGAACATGCCCTCCCAAATCAAGTGAACTGGCTCGAGCATGCGTCTTTTTCGCCTTGCTATCTGAACTTTCTGCTTCTGATACTGACTTTGCTGGTCTATGCCTCCTCCTCCAGGATTCACCACTTTCTTCAACTGCTGCTTTCACTTTGTCTTCTTCGTATGGCGACTTTTTGGCACTGTAATGCTGCAAAAGCCCATCCATTGCCCTTTCCTCGTCATCCTTTATTTGCTTGTTGTTATCACCAGCTGCTTCTTTTCCATCATCATCAGTACTACTTCCAGCCGTAGCGCCAACATTGTCATGACAACATAGTGATCTCTTCTTCCTAACTGATCTCGGCTTTTGTTTTGGCTTAGGCTCATCCGAGGGGTTCTTTTCTTGATCTGCATCAGTTACAGCTTCAGTACTTGGTTTAGTAGGTTCCTGATCAAGGTTGCTTTCTGTGTTTGTAGCTTTTGGTTTGATGTAAGGGGGGCGGATGAATCTGTAGTAGAAGGGCTTGTTGTTCTCTGTGTCATCCTCGAAAACAGGTGATCCTGCTGCGGTTGAATCTTGGCCAGTTTGGCCTCTTCTAGGCTCAGCTGTTACCTCATCCTTCCTGGAACCCTGCATGTCTCTTTTTGGGAAACCATCCTTGTTTATATGCCATATATCATGATCATGAGAGTTGTCCAAAGAAGATTGTTTAGGCTGGTCCTGCGAAGCGCAAAACGAAGCCATGAGTCTCAGCAGATGGAAAAGATGTTAAAATGCTTAGCAATTGTTAGGAAATATTGAGGAAGGGGCTTGATTACTTGTTGAGGCTTTGGTGGAGTAAACAGTTTCTGTTCCAAAGCTTTGGAGTCCCAGTCTATTGAGAACTCTTGTGCTATGTTTTGCATTAACAGAAGCTTCATGTCCTTTGTTGGAGGATTTGCCTTTAACTTCTCAACAAACTAAACATGAGAGCAACCCTAATTGGTGTCAATATCAGCAAGAAAAAGAAGCAAAAAATGTACAGAAACAGAATAATGTGAGAGCAAGTCTATGAATTATCACCTCCTTATTTGTGTAAGATTCAAGGGAATTTCCATATCTTTCAGTGAATATACTTCTAAGTTGACGTAGCTCTGGCAAGTCAGCGAACCTTGCTGCAGCATACGATAGAGATGCTACAGCTTCTCGACATTCCTCGGGACACTCCCTGGGAAGAAAAACAAAGCAAGTGGAAGATATGTGAGCATCAATATTTTCAAAGAGATGAGATTATAAATGAGAGATAATTGTGAACACACATACTTCTCTTTTAGCATTTCTGATAGATGAGTGGAGATGCAACCACAGAACTGTTCAACAAGATCATAGCAGCCAGTCATATTCTTCTCGACCAGAAGCATATCAGCCTGTATTGTCAAACATCAGCCAATGAAAAGAACATTTTAACACTCACTAAAATGCAGAACATCAGTATTGTCAAACATATTGTGAAGGATTTAGTTGAGGCCTTATGTTGATTCTACTATGTTTATGCCCTGGATTTAGTTGTTGAGGTTACAATTCTATACCTACGAAGCTTCCAAAACTAAATTTCAAGTACTTGTGAGCATGATGCAAAGAGTGTTCAATTTGCTCATTAAGATAGGTAAATTTCCAAAACATGAATAAGGCTAAGGCACCATAGTACAAGAATATCTGGAAATGAAAACAAGATTATATGCACCAAGTGACATTATATGCACCAAGATTATATGCTCCTTTGTCACAGTCCAATTATAGGCACAAAGATGGTTATGCCACCACTTCTATATCCTAAACTTTTTCCTCTTGAAAAGTTCTAAAAATCTAGCTCCTTTATGAAGGAGATCATCGACATTCTGTCCAACCAAGCAAACCCCATGTGGGAGCACCCAAATCACATGTCTCATACACATTTGGTGCAATTCCAATACATTACACATCAGTTAACTAAACATATGAACCTTTTTTTATAATTTATGAGGATAAAACAGGGGAAATGATTATCCAAAAGCCAACAAAATCATGAACCAAATAACCACATCATGATGCCATTTGTAGAGAAACATGTGCTGATGTGAACTCAAGCCGGCAATGACGAAACCGTGCCCTGCCAAACAGCTTATTCTAATTGCTGCCAACATATGCATGTATGGTATGTGGATTCTGGAAAACTACTAATACCTTATTCTGGAAGACATTTTCTCAATAAACAAACAACTAAAAGATTCCAAACATTAAAAAAAGATCAACAATTCATTAACAAGATGAAGAACCCAGAAAACCAACAATGCAAGAACAAAAATCCAATCACAACGCAAAAACCTACAAAAAATCCAAAATCAGAAGAACCCAAAAAGTAAATTACCCTGAGATATGCGTTGTAGTCGAGACTGCCCTTGAGAAGCTCAGCAATGTCCATTTTCAGAAACTTTTCCACCGCCTCCCTCCTTTTCTTTATGGGCTCGAGACGGGTCTTCATGTGCTTCAACGCCGACTTGCTGCAAAATCAAACACGAACCCAGAAAAAATCAGAAACAGAAACACCCATAAACCAACCCTACGTTCTGGGTTGAGGATCGAAAATGCTGTAACTCACCATTTCGTGTAGAACTTTGGTTTGATCCATCCGTCGAACATCTTGTGTGCACAAACGGGAACCGAACCAGAACGAGTATAAAAAGACGAGCTTGTTGCAGAAATAGGCAATGGAGGGCTCAATAAGGAGGCAAAGAACAATGGGTTTGCGTTTTCTTTGAAGATGTGTGTCAAGTTATTCCAAAATCGGCCATGCAATGCAAGAATCTAAAGAGACAAGAAAATGAATCAAAGAACTGTATAGAGAAGTGGAGGGTCAATACAGGATCGTTTTGGGGAAGAAGAAGCTGTAGAGGCAGAGAAGTGAAGAAATTAAAATGGGTTGTAGAGAGAGAAAGCTATAAATATAGAGAGAGGTGTATACGTATATGTGTACAGAAGAGACTCTGATGGTGGAAATTGCAGTTGCTAGCTGGTTTATAGAGAGAGAAAATTCGGTTGGCCACGTAGGATTGTGTCCCGCTCTTTACTTGCGCGCAATTTTTTTCTTTTTCTTCTTACAACATGACACTGTCCTTTTCTGTTGCATTAAATTTAGTAAAAAGAAACAATAAAGCAAGGCTGTGCATATTTACCGGAAATTCATATGTTTTTTTCTTCTTTCCTTTCTTAAAGTAGAAATACACTAGTAGCTTTATAAAAAATAAAAAAACTTACTTGTGATTCTAAAAGTTTATATTTAAGAAAAGTATAATGGAATTGGGTTTCTTAAAATGTTATATAGCATACAATGTACTGATGTTACTGTTTATAATTTGTTGATGTCTGATTGTAATATAGTTATTACCAAATTTTAGTATGATTTAATAACTAGTTACTAACTTCTCATTAGCCGAGCGATATATATACTAGCTCGATAACCCTGAGGCTTCAAGTTCGAGACACCCGAATAGAGTTGACATATGTGTTTGGGGTTGGCATGGTTGGCCTGCATGGATAGATGCATGACAGGGAATAGAGGACAGAGTCTGAAGAAATCTGTAATAGTATAAAATACAGAGCATATTGAAGTTATGGAGTGTAAGTGAAGCCAAGAGACGGCCAATCATGCAATGGCATATTGTTTATTCTCAAGGTTAAGGTTTCCTATCAATGAATTAATGGGGCTACCTAGACTTGAATGTGTCAACTTTACACTTCATGTCTTATGAGTCCAATAAACAAACAAATTTTATAATAAAAAAAATAAACAAACAAATAAATAAATAGTATGGTATAAATGTATATTCTTTTTTTTTTGATAGTATATTCTTTTAGTATATATGAAAAGTATTTTCTTGGTTTTTATTTTGAAAAAATTAAGAAAAATAATAATTAGTATTGTAGATTCACTTCTATGTCTTCATGAATATGTATTTGTACTTGTTCTAAAATAAGTGTCACATTTGTCTTGCATTTTTTATCTTAATACAAGTGTTTTTTTTCATTTTTAGAAAGTTGATTATAATTATATGAATTTTCAATAACATCACTATATAAGTTAATTAATATCATTTGATTTGATCAGAACACACAATCATGGGGATTGAAAAATAATGGTACAATATTGACAAAAATCTCATTAATTATTCTTAAAATGAAAATAAGGACACTCATTTTGAGACAGATGAAAGAACAAACTTAAGAATACTACCTACCTTAATTATTATATAGATAGTTTACAAGATTGAACCAACCAAACCAAATCAAACAAATTAAACCTTCAAGTTTCAACTTGAAAGCATTGAATCTAACCCATATACTGAAAATGGATAAAAGTAGGATAAAGCAGAGCACAATAGGTCACACTTAATTAAATCTTTCCACGTGGCGTGTTCCATGAGAAAACGAGTCAATTACTGACTAATCATCCGCTGGAAAAGCAGCCCCAACAGCTGTGGACCAAAACTCTTCCTGGTTTGGGCATCTTATAACTTGTTACTTGCTTCACAAGTTTCTTTCAAAAATGTTCAAACCTTATTGGACAAGTATCTGAAAAGTAGGAGTCCTTTCTACTTCTTTTAATGTCAATAATTTAGGAACAGAAAATAACAGAATCATAGAAAATTAAGTTTTATGACTTTTATCAATTGATGAATTAGTTGTATGTTGCTAAGGTAGCCACTGTTGAGTCACGTGATCTATTTGATGGACCCAATCCAACCAATCACGTGCTTTACCATAAAATATATGAAAAGTAAAAAAAGAACCGTCTCTTTTCCAAAGTTTATGAAAATTGGGTGGGTGGGATCACGAGTTCTATCATCAATTCCGTGAACCGGTTATTAATGAAATCATTCTTTGAATATTCCATATCATAATTATTATCTTTAATAATATCACAACATTACTTTATAGTTTCTTCTTACTCTTTAATTGCTCTAAAAATAAAATGCAACACATGTTGTTTGAAGTTATGTCAACTTATTGTTTAAAAAAATATCAATAACAATAGAGCGCGACACACGGTATTTGAGCGTTATGTCATATCCCTTCCGTAAAATTCATGTCCAAAGTGCCCTTGGAAACTTGCTCCCAAACACTAACTCACATGTCGGACACTTGAAGACATGTTGCCAACTCGGGCACCCAGATACATGCTTTGAAATCGGGCACCCAAGGACATCCTCCCAAAATGCCACACAATATGATCTTGCCTTGCAACCTCACAAACGCAAGACAAAGCTAATGAGAAATACTTCATTGCGAAGGAGTTGGGCTCATCGCAACGAGAACAGTGATTGCTTTGTGGGTTTTTTTTTTCTTCTTTTTTTGTAAAATATTTAATTTAGTTCATGAATTTCTGTATTTGGACACAATTTAGCCCCTAATCTTTTAACATAAAATTTAGTTATAACACAGATAGTTTTGTTTAGCGAAGTGGTGTGTTTTATTATTGGAGATGAAGGAGTACTAGAGTGGGTGTGAAAAACATGTAGGAGTTATGGTTTGGATTGATGGGTAGTTTAATAAGTGCATAGCTCTTAGCTAGCTAGCATTCAAGTACACTGAGTCACTGATGCACAGTGGAGTTGACGAGCATTCTTGGAAGTCTTTGCCCCAATATCTAACTTATTGTACCATTTCATCAGAACCCATTAATGCATCAAACAAAATGCATTAACCAAAATGAGAGTTACGTGAGCAAGTGAGTAATTGAATGGAAGTAGGATCGGAATGAAATTCAGTTAGATGCCGATTCAGAATAAAAAAGAAACTACACTCGAGATGACCTAAACAAATAAAAGTTAAAATAAAATGCAAGACTATGTATGTGCATAAAAAAAAAAAGGAGTCATGAAGCTCATTAGACTAATTAATACTATTCTTTATCATCTTATAAGTACTGAGTGCTTTTTTTATTTTATTTTATTTTATTTTTTATTTTTTATTTTTATCTTTCTCATGTTCTACCTTTTTGTTCTGATTGTAACAAATTCTAGAGATCAATATTCTCCTGGATTTAAGCAGATGAATGTATAACCACTAAACTTGGAATTTATAGGACAAAGGTCAAAGATTTGGCTTAAAGCAGAGCTGGCAATGAGTAGGAAATTTTTGTAAGAGTAGTTGCATTATATATATTACTATGTCTCTCTATACATATGATTTAAAATGGATTAGTTATTCTTTGCTTTACAAGCTTAGCTCCAATAATTGGACCCTAGGGTGGCTACCAAATTCGTCACATGCAGGGCTTGTTTGGGATATTTACATAAGTTTATAAGCATTTAAGTTCATTGGTGTTTGATTGTTGGAGAAGTTGGTTCCTCCTTCCAGACGTTTGAGCTCTATGCCTCTATGTACGGAAGCTTTATTAGTAGAATTTTGACAACGTAAGTTTGATGCCTCATATACTTCCCGCAAGAGCTGCGGTGAAAAGATCAATCAACTTTTGTTGTTGCTTTGATTGATGACAAAAAGTAACCCAAAATCATATCAAATCTCCATTTGCTTTGCAGGGGCGGCCCGATCTTCTGTGGGGCCTTAAGCGAAATATTTATTTT
>JAYMSZ010002029.1:0-12822 GCA_036897665.1 Pelargonium citronellum
TGATCTCTTCTGGGAGGTCTCTTGTTGCTTCCATTTGTTAACGTTGTTGCTCGGTTTTTGATTTTTCGATGATTCGAGTTTCGGGTTTTGGATCGTGATTGAGATGATATATGTTTGAGTTTTGTTAAATTCACAGCTAAACCATGGCGGGAGGAAGAGGATTCAACTGATTTTTGTTTTTAACTTTGTGTATCGTTTTGTCGTTACAACTAAAAGCTAGGAAAAAACATTCGGGTCGTTACAATAATCTCATTTATTTCAAGATTCTTTTGAAAATAAAATGTAAACTAAGGTCTCATGAATGTTATGTTAATTACATATGTAATGTCTTACGTATGCACAATTTATAATGGTTGCAATATATGTTTTTTTCTTTAAATATGTATATTTTGTTACACTGTATTGGGCATATAAGAGAAAATCGACACGTGTCGCATATGCATAGTCCGATAGTGATGTTGTAAGTTTGCACAATAACGAGCATGAATCTTACGAGCACCATGTAAGACCTTGCAACCTGAAAACGCTGGTGATGATTGTGAGCGTGTCCGAACAATTGCGTGGTTACCATTCAACATACATGATGGCCACAATATTCACAAATAATTCTCATTAGAGTACATTGATTTTTATCGGCCAAATAAGAGTCAAATAAGTTGAAAACTAAAATGAGTATAAATAGATTTACGAGCATTTACCGGTGTAAAAAGATACATGCAAACCTAGCAATGCTGACCATGGGAGTAAACTAGTTTGACCAAAAAGTGCACACGTTTTTATCGAACAACTTTTCATAAGTTATAGTATGTTTCTCCACTAAGTGCCAAATGTCAAAAACCGATAAAGAGTTACAAAATATGAACACGCGATTAATGTATCCTGAAACCCACAGCCCGAATTGCCAGGTCCGAAGTGTGTGTGAGACCAAGCTTTTTGGGCCAAACATCAGTTTCTTAAAAAATGCTATGACGTTTGTTGGGCCTCTGAAGCCCAAAAGGCCCAAGCCCTCATCCAGTAAATATAGAACTCAGTTAGGGGCAATTACGTCTTTCTATGCATAGGGAATCGCAAAAAAAAACTGCTCTCATACACACACTCATCACCTAATTTTTTTTTTTTGAAAGATTAAGAGAAAGAGAGAGAAATAATTTCCCTCCAATTCTCATCGCACGCACTCTTTTGAGTTTCGAAGAGAGAGAGAGAGAGAGATCCAATCATTACATAAAAACCCTAATTCCCAAATCGATTTCACCCAAATTCTCCATCTCTCTCGTTTCGCTCGCTTCCGTTTCTAGGGTTTCCGCGTGTTTTGTGCTTGTTTCTCGATCGATACAGGTACGATTTGGGGCTTTAATTTTGTTTTGTTTGTTTTTTTTTGGGTTCGATTTTGCTCCGTGGAGGTGCGAGATTGGGTTTGGCTCGTACTGTTGCTCTCGATTTTGCGAGTGGCTTAACGGATTGATGTGCGATTTTTATTTTCAGCGGTTGTAGTATTTTTTTTTGTGTGCAGATCTGTGAATGAATTGTGTTTGTTTAGTTGCTGAACTTGTTCCGATTAGAGACTGTGTTTGATTGGATGCTGAAGGAAATTATGGAAATTTGTCATATATATACATATTTATCTGTTTAGTTGCTGAAATTGCTCTGATTGGAAACTGTGTTTGATGGGTTTCTGAAGAAAATGATGGAAACTGTCATATGTGTGTGTTTATGTCTGTCTGTTTAGTTGCTGAACTAGCTCTGATTAGAAACTGTGTTTGATTGGTTGCTGAAGGAAATGATTGAAAATTTGTCATGTATATGTGTGTGTATTTAGTTGCTGAACCTGCTCTGATTAGAAACTGTGTTGGTCGCTGAAAGAAACGATGGAGGCTTTGACATATTTATGTGCATATAATTTTATCTGTTTAGTTGCTGAACTTGTTCTTATTAGAAACTGTGTTTGATTGGATGCTAAAGGAAATGATGGAAGTTTTGTCACACTTATATTTGCGTGTTTGTTTTTTGAAACACGGAGAGATTTGTTTAGTTGCTGAACTTGTTCTGATTGGAAACTGTGTTTGATTGGTTGCTGACAGAAATGATGGAAGTTGTGAAAAAAACTGTGCATAGTTTAAGATGATTGTTGTTGTTTGCTAATGGAAGTATCTGTAATGTTGGGAATTGGGAGTATTTTTTGTTGTTAGTTTAAAGGTCTATATTCTGCATAGAAACGTAAGGAGTTTCAAGTTTTTTTTAGTTCCCTCCCTCTCCTCTTATGTAAGGACTCACTCCTTAGTATGTGGATTTGCTTCAAAATTCAGTTTTGAACTCGGTTTTTTGGATGTTAAATTGATTGTCCAAACAATTTGAAATTTCTTAATTTTTACAAAGGTTAATGTTTGATTAATGAACAAAAGAGAAACTGTTTCAGTTTCCTCCTAACTCAGAGCTCTTTTTTTATAAGTGCTGACCAATCTGTTGGGATGTGCTCTTGATCACTATTTGATGTGCATGTTGATGTCAGCTGAATGTTACTTTGGATGAACCATTTGGTTTCAGATTAGGTTGACATGGATGCTCTATCTCATACTTTTAACCAACGTGCAATGCCGATCAAACTTTGGCCCCCTAGCCAGAGTACTAGGGTAATGCTTGTGGAGCGAATGACCAAGAATCTCACTACTCCATCCATTTTCACTCGAAAGTATGGCATGTTAAGTAAAGAGGAGGCTGAGGAGGATGCCAAGCAAATAGAAGAGTTAGCTTTTGCAACTGCAAACCAACTTTTTGAGAAGGAACCAGACGGTGATGGAACTTCTGCAGTACAAACTTATGCCAAGGAATCCAGTAAGCTTATGTTGGAAGTTCTTAAAAGAGGCCCTGGAAAAAAAGAGGACAGCAAGGTGACGATAGTGGACAAGGTTGTTGCTGGACATGAAACTATTTTTGACATATCTGGGGGTCAACGGGCATTCATTGAAGCAGATGAAGCTGAGGAGCTTCTAAAGCCATTAAGTGTGCCAGGAAACTCGTATACTAAGATATGTTTCAGCAATAGAAGTTTTGGAGAGGGTGCAGCCCGTGTTGCTGAGCCCATCTTGTCATCCATCAAAGATCAGTTGACAGAAGTAGACCTATCAGATTTTATTGCAGGAAGACCAGAAGAAGAAGCTCTTCAAGTCATGCAGATATTTTCTTCTGTGCTGGAAGGTTGTCAATTAAGGTGTCTCAACCTTTCGAACAATGCAATGGGAGAAAAAGGAGTTAGGGCATTTGGGGCACTTCTGAAATCACAGAGTAATTTGGAAGAGCTTTATCTGATAAATGATGGCATCTCAGAGGAAGCTGCACGAGCAGTTTGTGAGCTAATTCCTTCAACTGAGAAACTTAGGGTCCTTCACTTTCACAATAACATGACAGGAGATGAAGGGGCGGTTGCTATTTCCGAAATCGTGAAGCGCTCTCCTGTTTTGGAGGACTTCAGGTGCTCTTCTACAAGGATAGGCTCCGAAGGGGGAGTTTCTCTCGTTGAAGCACTTGCAACATGTGTGCGTCTAAAGAAGCTTGATCTGCGAGACAATATGTTTGGTGTGGAGGCTGGGCTATCGTTAAGTAAATCGTTATCTGCATTTGCTGATCTTACTGAGGTTTACCTCAGTTATCTGAACTTGGAGGATGATGGGGCCGAAGCTCTTGCCAATGCTCTCAAGAAGTATGCACCTTCACTTGAAGTCCTGGATATGGCTGGAAATGATATTACTATCAAAGCTGCTGCTTCTTTAGCAGACTGTATAGCTGCAAAAAAATTCCTGACCAAGTTAAATCTGGCTGAGAATGAATTAAAAGACGAAGGTACTATTTTGATCAGCAAAGCTTTGGAAGAGGGTCACAGCCAGCTGAAGGAAGTTGATCTCAGCACAAACTTAATCAGAAGGGCTGGGGCAAGGCTGTTGGCACAGGCTGTTGTGAACAAACCCAGGTTTGAGTTGCTGAACATTAATGGTAATTTCATATCCGATGAAGGAATTGATGAAGTGAAGGACATCTTCAAGAATTTCCCTGACAAGCTGGCACCACTGGATGAGAACGACCCCGATGGAGAAGAGTTTGATGAGACTGATGAAGAGGGTGCTCATAATGAGGATGAACTGGAATCGAAGCTCAGGGGTCTTGAAATCAAGCAAAACGAATATTAGTTCCAACCCTACGCATGTTGGATAGGTCGGTCCTATTTACAACTTCATTTCTGTATGAGCTAGTTGAGCTACATCAACTTGGTAGTTTCATCCGTTCAAAGAGAAAGCGTCGGAAGTGTTTTCTATATCCTTATTTTATTTTATCCTCCAGAGCTCAAAAGATACAAGGTTGCTTGTTGTATGCTCTATTGTACCTGGAAACTGGATTTAGTTTTAGATATTGCTCATGAACTAGATTTAGGTTCTAGCAGTTTTCCTGGTAGCAAAAACATGTAATTTTTTTCAGACTGGTCTCAAAGTTTATGCTACTTATTTTTATGGAATGTGTTCTTGCAACTTCAAATTTCTGCATTTATTTGTTAACATCTGAAATTATGTTGATTTTTGGAGGAGCGGTCAGTTTCTTTCCGAATTGGAAGCGGTACTCAAAGCTCACATAATATCTAAGGTAAGTTTTTTTACATTATCGTGTAAACTGCAGAACAAGATTTTAGCTGCAAGAAATTTGATAATTTTTTTCATTTCATTTACTTTCGGTGATCGAAAAACTTATATTATTTTGTGGGAAAAAAAGTGCAGATACATAGGCTTACATTATAAAAGAAGAATGCACAAAATCTCTTGATTCAGTCGAAGTGCACTTTCACTCACACATTTACCGGAACTTTGAGCAACTCAAGTATCTTGTCATCTAACTCGAATGTCATAGGCTTATCGTCTCTGTCGCTCGACACGTACTCAGCAAATCGCTCCAACAAGTCTTCAGGTAAGTTTGTTGTACTACGCCACCCCAAGATTTCCTTTGCAGCTCTTGGTTCTGCATAAAAGTGCTGCACAATACACAAAATGCATGAATACTTGTACTTGAAATAGTTACATACCCTTTTTTTTTGCATAGAGGAAATGTCATTACCATATTACGGAAAGGAAAAGCTTTCTTTGCATCTATTCCAATAGCTTTTGGATCGTAATGCACAATGTTGACCGGGAGACCGACTGCTTGAGCACATAGTTTAGCCATTCCATCTAGGGTCACAGCACGGTCGCTTACGCAGTTGAAGATGTTTCCAGATGCTGCATCTGGGTTCTCAACAGCTAAAGTAAGCATAGAAGATAAGTCCTTAACATGGGATATGTTTGTGAGTTGCATCCCTGAGCCCGGGATTGGCACTGGCCTGTTTCGGACAATTCCTGCATAGATTACATCGGTATTATGTAGAGCTCGTGTCATATACTCTCTAGGATGCTATCTCCTTTGTTAAGCTAATTTTTATATGTATTTTCTCCGTGCATCCTATCACAACTTAGGTCTATCCTAGAGCTGACAACTGGGTTTTGGGTCGAAAAGACCTAACCCGACTACAATCCAAGAGGTGTGGGTTCTGTTTTATGCTATCTCAACTCGTAAAAATGTAGGTCGGTTCTTGAGTGCCTTACATATTCGGTTCCAAATTCTCAGCTCTAATATACCTCTACCGTTTTACTTTCTCCGTCTTTGTGGAGTGACTAATTTCCACCTTACATCAGGTTTCTCCTGTTTTATCCGTTTGAGATATGAGTCTAGCAACTGTATATATAACTTGACATTAACGACTTACTGTCGAAGAACCACTCTTCGCAGTCTTTGTTGTTGCCGGATCCAATCATGTATTGGGGGCGGAATGATGCCCAGCTACCAAAAACTTCCGCAATGTACTTCTCCACCGCAACGTGACCAGCATCAGCTTTCACAGCGTCCTGCAACAGCGAATTTTTTGGTTAAAAGAGCATTTCAGTGCGCGAGACTCAACATTTCAACGAAGAAACATACCCCTTCGACATGAGGAGGCTCTTCGGTAGGTTTATAGATACCAGCACTGCTGATGAACAGGAATTGCTTCGCCCCAGAACTCTTTGCCCAATCGACCACAGGCCTACATATGGACAACAATATTTAACAAATGGAATAGCTTTTAAGCTACCGTACTAGACAAAATAGGGCGATTAATTGCACGAGACTCACAATTGTGAATCATTCTGGTCATGTAAGACAAACTCGATGAGTTCTCGGGTCGGGTCTATCTTTGAAAAAGATGCTAATTGTTTTGCACTCTTGCAACGTGCACAAACAAGCAATTCTCAAGGTCGGGTTCAAGATGCAAACCCGAACCAGGCAAATCGGATTATCTAATTATGGGTTGAAAGTGAGTCGAATCAATAAGGCGAGTCATTTCATTTCAGTACTTATGACTCATACACGTCCTTAAAGCCAACAATTTGGGCTCAAAACTCGATCAAAAAGTTGGGTTGAGTCCGGCAAATTTGCACACATTTCACACCAAAAAGTAAAACCCAATCCAATCCGCGGTCCGAAACCTAAGCAAACTCAGAGCCCTTTTGGGTTGGAAACCCGAAATTGCCACCTCTACCCGTGTTTATTCAATTAACTCAATGACTAATACGCCTAGCTCTCTAATGCAATTCCCGAAACAAACAAAACCTCAGGAGGTTCGAGAAAGAGTTTCAAACCTGACAGCATCCATGTCCTTGCCATTGTTATCCAACACCACATCAAACACAGCTCCTCCCACTACTTTCCCAACATCAGATGGGTCTCCCCAGACTGTCTTGCCACCAGCACTCACAATTTCCTAAAATCCAAAATTTATGAATCAATAAAGCTCACCACAGTTTAAATCATCGAACTGATATTATTTTCAGTTCAGTGTTCAATTGAATCTGAAATCTTTTTCCCATAATTTAGAGAATTTAACATGCATACTCGATCAAAGACGATGAAATCGAATAGTTTGAAAATCATTGATGATTTGAAAAAAGTTGAGAGATCCAGTAGAGTGTATAGTTGAAGGAGCATTCATAATCTAACTGACTTAGAAAATCCAGATACAAAAACACCCAGAAAGATGCAATTTTTACTAAACTAACTAAAAACCCAGATACAAAAACTCACAAAAAGATGCAATTTTAATGAAACTAACATACACCCAGATACAAAAACACCCAGAAAGATGCAATTTTTACTAAACTAACTAAAAACCCAGATACAAAGACACAAAAAGGTGCAATTTTTACAAAACTACCTAAAAACCCAGATACAAAAACACACAAAAACGTAGAATTTTTACAAACCTAACTACAACCCAGATACAAAAACACACAAAAGATGCAATTTTTGCGAACCCAACAAAAAACCCAGAAACAAAAACACAAGAAGTTGCAATCTTTATGAATCTAACCGAGAATCTGTTAAATGGGGGTTTCTTCATTTTATCAGAACCCTCATCACCAACGGTCAAAATGGTGACCTCATGGCCAGAACCCAGAAGCTCCAAGGCAAAGTAGAACCCAATCACAGCATGTCCTCCACTGTTGGTATTGACAATGAGCACCTTCTTCTTCTCCACCACAGCACTGGCTCTCACAGAGACACAGAATCTCCTGGAAGAACTGGAAAACCCAGAAGTGTAGTTGATTGAGAGAGAGGGAGAGAGAGATTGAGAGAAGCGTAGAGAAGAAGGAAGAGACAGAGAATGGGTTGGGAATTTGGAGAGGTTGTAGGAGGAGAAGAGGAGAGAGGAGGTGGAGGAAGCTAGAGCAGCCATTGGTGAAGCTCTGAGCTTTTTGGTGTGATGTGATGTGGTTTTTGATGAGAGTTTGGTGAAGAAATGGATTGGATTTGAGTGAGAGACAGCGGTTTTGTGGATAGAGAGGTCTGTGGCCTTGGAGCCAGCAAAAGATGCCGTTTATTTACTGATAAAAACAATGTCTTCTTTAGAGCTGACAAATTGAACTTATCAGTCCACATTTAACTCATATTTTCTAGCGCTTAATTCTCGTAAAATAGACTTCATTAAGTTTCGTATTGAATTTGCGATAGAAAGAGTGTGCATTTGGTCTAGCGCTCTAAAGTCTCGTAAAATAGACTCCATTAAGTTTCGTATTGAATTTGCGATAGAAAGAGTGTGTATTTGGTCAAGTTTAAGTCAAGTCTATTCAATTCGCAATCGTAAATATTCGACGCATACTCAAAATTGTCAACATTACACCAAATTACTTCCCTATGAGCTTGGAGTTCTCATCCCCACCATCTCCCACAACATAAAAGGCAAATAGTGCAAATATATCAATGAATACACGACAATGCGGGTCACGGGACGGGCTATAAAAAACGCACGTGTTTTTATCAAACAATTTTTCATTAGTCAAATTGTTTCTCACCTCTTAGTGAAACAAGATATGACCAACAAAAAGTTGAAAAATAAGAACACGAGAGGTTTTTGCCCGACCCACTGGAGCTGAAGCAACTACAACATATTAGCTTGTGTTTTCAGATAGTAATTATGAAAACATTGAAAGTTGATTCATAGAGCAAATAGAGAAAAAAACACAGACCATGAAGACCTAATGTAGCTAAACAAGATTCAAGTCAGCCCCAAAAGGAGTGTCTAGAGACACCACAATCCAAAATTGGCTGTATCCATACATTTTTTTACAAATTGGGGCAAACCCTAATCAACTTTTTACTTGTTCCCACCAGTAGCTTTCTGCCTCTTCTTTCTAGGCTCTTTTGACTTGTTATCAGGAGAAAGGCCATTGTGAAGTGCTTGAGCATTCAGTGCCGTTTCTGCGAATTTAGACATATTCGCAACCATGATGACATCCTTAAGCTTCTCCAACACTTCGGAGTATGCATGACTCCCTTTCTCGTACTAGAATAAGACATAAGATTGACATACATCAAAATTTCATTCACAAGCATATAACGCCAGTAAAAAGCTCGTACTCACAAGCATAAAACGTATCTATAGCTACAGCGGGTTTATACGCTAGTGTGATCCGTTGATGCATAGACACTCTCATCTTCTTACCGTAAATGTATCCGACGGTTGGACACTCGGACACTTGATTGTACATGTCTCCCAATATTTTAATACATGTTTTTAAGCGGGCACGTGCCCGATACCCTACATATCCCTTATATTTTTCTAAGAATGTATTGATTGAACGTGTTCGACACTCCTAAAACACAATGACAAGCATAACTTGATGTAACTTTTATGCACTAATATACCAAATATAAATTATTGTATATTCTTACCGTATCATATCATGTCTATGATCTTATAAAAATTCTCATGTCCCTTATCTCGTATACATGTCTATGCAACATAGATTTGTTATTTTATATGGTTTGTTTCATAAAATTTAGGTTTGGTATAAATGGCAACGTAGGTTAAGAAATTAATGAGGAAATGTCGGTTTGCAATACATTAAAGATAAGGAACAATGGAACGTACTATTTCGAGTTTGCCAAGAGCATTTTCTAATTTCAGAGCTAGTTGACGGTTTTCATAGGGCAGGGCTTCAAGTTTTGAAAGAGCATCATCTAATTTCTGAGTTAGTCGACGGTTTTCCAATGTCAACTCTTCAATCTGAACACAACAGAGAGAAACATGAGTAGATTTACACAATGCTTGAAGATGAATGAGAACAAACTAGATGTTACCTTCTTTTGTGAATCAATATACATGGTTCTGTATCGGGTATCTGGTACATTTCTATCTGGCTCTGTCAACTGGGACGTAACTCCGCTTTCCTGCATGGACATCAGCAAATGTTTGTCGATATTTTAGATGCTAAAAATAGTTAAAACCATCAAGAGGACAAATGTTAAAAAACCTTGGACTTTAGTGCTTCTATTTGCTTCTCCTGCGATTTCAATAGTCCTGCAAGATGCTCAATCTTTTCTACCAAGCTTTGTTCATTTTGGACCGATTTGGGGACTATTTCCTCCTCACGATCCAAGGGTTCATCTTCATTTTCTTCCTCGCTCTCACCAACGGTTATCTCTTCAATCACATGGTTTTCATTTCGCGTATAAGTAGCCGTATTTTGAATGCGCTCGGATCGTCTAACAACAGTTGATGGCTTCTTCATCCTCTTCTTTGAGGAAGGCATCTTAGGCTGCAAATCGGTTACCTCCGGGGATTGAATTAGGATATCGGGTTGTGATTCATTACTCGCCAAAGAAGGATTTGCTTGAGGAACCTTCAATTGGGTGATGTAGATACAACATGTTAGCAATTGATTTAATGATCTAAAATCTATTCCGTTCTATAATTTATTTCCAAGCCAACCAAAGGCCAAAAAGAAGAAAATCATAAAAAGTCCCATCATCATCATGGAAAGATTGAATTTTAGGTGAAAACAAGCATTAAACAAACAAAATGTGAGCGGACCTTCGTCTCAAAACCAAAGTCATTGAAAACCCAACTTCAATAACCCGGAATCCAACAACAACAACTAAGGCATATAACTAAGTGTTGGCATCGACAACAAGAATCCTCTGCTCGTATTCTCCTCCACTCAATCCTATCTAATGTTATCTCCTCCGTTGAACCGTAATATAAGACTTTTTGGTCATGAGAATGACATTGGAGTAAGAATCTCATTCTTATTCCCGTTGAACAAAAAAATGATCTAATTTACTTTTCTTTCTTGCCGCTAAGTTTCCAAATACCAAGTCAGGGCAAAAAAAAAAAAAAAAAAACTCAAATCATAAATGCATGCAAGAAACCATAGAGCCTAAATTACTTCTCGTTATGATCATGGTGTCCAAAAATTGGCCAAACTTCTCACACCAAAACCTGCACTTTCTCAAATCAGCCATTGAAGCTCTCCAAAAGCGACATGCCTCAAACATTAGCTCTTCTGTAGAGCCATAATCAATGATCCATAATCTACATTAACTTAGGTCCATCATTAGACCAAGTAGGTCTGCCACTGACTCCATACATATCTTCTTTGTTGACCTATAAACCGTAATGCCTAAGTTACTTCTATTTATGATCTTCTGCTCCTAACGAATAAACCCTCATCTCAAAACTCAAAACCAAGTGATCACGCAATACTATGATTCCCACAAGAAAGTTGCACCATTCAAGACTAAATTAACGACCCAGTTTCCGTAATCCGCAATCCAACAACAACTAAGTCATTTCACAGACTGCATTACATGAATCTTAAAGCGCAACTCTTTGGGATCCTCTACTCGAAGTCTCCACCACCCCATCCTCTAACGTTAGCTCCTCTGTTGAGCCATAATCTACAATAACTAAGGTTCATGTTCTTGATTTGCATTCCTATTAATACAAATGTTACCTAAATTATATCTTTTTTATTGCTTCTAAGTTTCCAAATACCATAAAAGTAACAACAAAAAGAAATCATAAAAGCATACAATGAAAGAAGCCATCCAATAACCAAGTGCAACACTCATGCAAACCACTACCTACCATAATCTTTCAATCATAAAATAACAGATCATATAGTAGCAAAGCATGTTCTTGTTGTGCATCAAAAAGTTACAACCACTGCATAACATTTTGTATAGTTTATCAAACAAGAATCAAAACATGATCATGGTGTCAAAAAATTGCACAAACTTCTCACCCCCAAAACCTGTACTTTCTCAAATCAGCCATTGAATCTCTCCAAAACCCACATGCCTCTCAGACCCAAAACCCTAAATCCCATCAAAGCCCAACAAGCTTAAGCCAATTCCATAGCCAAAAAACACAAAAATAAGAGAAAAAGGTTGAAACTTTAACACAAAACAACACTATTGAGCCCTTTTTCAATACCAAAAAAGACAAAATTTTGTTTAAAAAAATCAAAGGAACTTGCTGAGAAAAGTGGGTAGGGTTAGAGATTTAGCTTACCTTGTTGGATTTTTCTTTAAGCTTTGAAGCATTGGGTTTGGGACTCATCGTTTTCCTCTTGCTCTCCAATACAGAGAGAACAACAATACGCTTTGGGTCTATCTAAAAAATATAAATAAAGAGAGACCAGGGACTATTTTGTAAGGAAACTGAAGAGTCAGGGGCTGTTTTGTAATATATGATTACATCTGCCAAGTTTTTCAAAAAGGGTTATTTGGTTTTGCATTATGTACTCCTAATTAAGGTTTAACTTGATTTGAGCCACAAATTCATTTTTTTTAATTAAACTTATGTCATTAGTTATATTCGGTTTCGATGAGACGTGTCATTATGTCATCATACTCTAACTATGAAAGATGGAATGATAGCATTTTATTTCACTTTTTCGATGTAAAAACGTCAAAACGATGTCGCTTCGTGAGTGATTATCTCAAAAAAAATAAACGATTTTGTTTTATCTGTCGTAACTGGAAACTGACATGAACTAAAATCTTATATGACGTGATGACGATGTATCACGTTAAACCGACGTGATACATCAAAACCAACTACAACCGATAGCGAGATAGAGAAGTGCTAGAGCTCAAACTATGCTAAATCCAAAATATGAATCCAAAAGAGAAAAAACTATTTAACCCTAATTATTTTAATAAAACCCATCATTTATTAAAGGTAAAAATAATAAAAAAAAGTTGAGCAGCTTTTGATAATTGGTGGCAACTGGGTAAAGGTGGGGGCTTTATGAGTCCCACTCAGATCCATTGCTTCAAAAACACAAAAAAATTTCCATTCCCACCCTCTCATTTTCTGTTTGGTTCTCGCGATTCTCAACCGGATAAGAAAACAAGATAACACCACCGAGCTCCACCAGAGACCTCAACATTCTCTCATTCCCAGAGACATAACCTCCGACTATCTCTCTC
>JAYMSZ010002030.1:0-12820 GCA_036897665.1 Pelargonium citronellum
GAGGGTTGGTACCTGCAGATGGCTTTTAACTTCATCATTGGTCAAACCATCAACCTTCATTAGCTCCCTGATTTGTTTTGGTGTGGCCACTGAAATTGATTCCACAGACATGGCAAAGTTTAATGATCAATCATGATTTGGAAAAAGGGTTTTGTGATTTTTGACCATATGGTTATGGGGGTTTGAGAAATTTAGTACCTTGTGAACCACCAAGCATCTGAAGAGCATTAACAAATCTGCGGTGCAAGTCTGGGGACCAGCACCTCCTTGCCTTCCTGTGAGTCTGGCTGCTTGTGTTTGAGCTGTTTGTGTTGTTATTGACTGTAGCTTGTCCTTCTGGTGAATTCCCATTTGTTCCTTTGCCTTGATCAATCACTACCCCACCACCATTGTTGCCCTTTTCTGAGCTCTGCTTCCTGTCTTCCATGTCCTTGTGATCAGCTGAGTTGTTGAGAGCCAAATCGGGAAGAGCCCGAATTGTCTGATTGGGGCTGCAGGAGGAGGATAAGTTCCTATCTTTTGAAAATGGAAGGAAAGCTCCTCCATTTCTTTGCTTGTTGTCTAGAGCCAGCTTGGGGCTCACACAGTTGAACCCAATATCATTTTGATGATCTTTATCAGTGGGAGACGATTTCTGTTTGGTAATCACATCGCTTGATTGGCTCCACAGCTGTGCAGAGGTCATCCAAGTCGTCTTATCAGAGAAGCTTGTTACCTTCTCCGATGTTTCAGAGCTTGACAGCTTAAGGGGAATGAATTCTTCAAGAACTGCATGCCTTGCCCCTTGGTGGTTGCTTCCTCTGTAGGCTTGTAGCTGCTGCCTTGAAGTCTCTACAGCTGATATGACCAGGTACAATTATTAAAAATCTAATCTTGCTTTGATTTCTAAGGTAAAAGAAAGCAATTCTCGTGTTTCTATAAATGAGAAAAGAAAAGCTAAAGATTCATTCAACAGGAGAATATTAAAGACAGCAATACCATTGGTGAGAAGCTGCATGCAAAGGGGAAGCTCGCGCTTGAATGCATCGATCTTGAGACGTTCCTCCTCAAGGCAAGCAAGGAAATCTTCGAGCTTGTGGGTCTGGTTCTGATCAGAAGATGGCTGCAGAGGCTGGTCTCCGAAGGACTTGAGCAACATGGAGTAGCTGTGGGGCTTGCAGTCAAGGCTCAGCTCGGAGGGTGATGCCATTCAGGTAATTGTAATAATTCCTGCGATCAATTTTACGTGGAAGATTATCTATGTAGCTAGCACAGTTATAATTATCTTATCCAAAGTGTTTGATCATATGGGTGAAAGGAACAAAAAATGAGATAATTATGTTGGGAGCAGGAAAAGAGGGTGTCTGGCCTGTTGCTAGCTGCTTTTGTTTTCTAGGATTGTGTTGTTTGTTTGAACATGGAGGAATTGAAAAAGAGAGAAGATGGTTGTTTGTGAACACAAGGAGGATCAGAGATGGGAGGGATGGTCCTCTTTTTAGGGGTGAGTTCAAGGGGAATAAAGGGTTTTGGGAGAGAAAAAGGAAAAGCTAAGTAGAGCAGAAGATAAAGCAGAGGGATGGTAGCTTCTTGCAAAGAACAAAGGGTGAAAAAAATTTGTAAAAGAAGAAAAAAGCTAAATATGTGTTTTTGTGTGTGTGTGTGTGTTAGTGAGATGCTGTGAGAGAAGGAATCAAGGCTCTGACAGCAGGAGAGGGTCATGTGCTAAGGCCCTTCTCTCCTGGTTTGAGGAACCTTTTGTATCAATTCAAATCACCAAAACAAAAGATGATTCTTCATTCTCTTCTCTTCTCTTCTCACACTTCTTACTATTGTATCCCTTTTTTTCTCTTTTGCTTCTCTTTTCATTGTAACAAACCCACATGATTCTCTCCCTCCTTCCCTCCTACTTTTGATTAAAATCCAAACCCATTTGCATATATACTAGCAGACTGTAAAATCTTTGAAAGTTTTTACTTGTAAAAGGCATGCATGCTTCCTCAAATCAAATGGCTAAGATTGATTAATTAACTAACCACCTTGATAATTGGACCCACATTAAAGCCTAACTAGCTCTTGATCATCTTTACTACTTTTATCTTTATGATTTTGATGAAGATCTATGTAATTGATAATATGTTGTAGTATATGGACCATTTGGTGGTGGGTGCATGGAATTGGAAATAGTACTAGTATTTGTCATGGCCATGCAAGCACAATTCATGTACTACTCATTGAGGTCAAAAGATGTTATGGATTCCCAATTTCTAAGGTTATGATGAAGTGTTAATTAAGGTTACAAGATGTTGATGAGGGACAGGTGGAGAGAAGCATCATTATTACCAAAGTATATAAATATATATACTATGTTGATGATTTCTAGTAAAATGTGGTGATGATTCTAGCATGATTATTAAATGGAAAAAGCAGAGCAAAGCAAGGTGCACAAAACTGCATATACCCACCACCCATTAGCCATTTCATGCATTTAAGAGTATAGAATACAGCATGCAACTTCCTTTATGGTTTCAAAAGTTGCATAATTGCCATGAAATTGAGTGCATTCAGAGGAGGGAAAAGAGAATATCTAATCTTACATTCATTTTTGTATAAATTATTATTTTTAAAATAAGTATAATAAGAAGAAGAATAAAATAAGTGTGGGTGTAAGGAAGGAATATCTTGTAGTTGGAATTGTATGACTCAAAATTAAGGGGAAGAAACACAAAGCTTAAAAGAGAAAAACCAAACCCTAAAGAAGAATATTAAAGCAAAGTAGTCTCCTTATTAAGCCCTGGAATCTCCTTCTTTGCTACTACCACCCTCCTTTAGTGCTCCGAAGTGGCTAGGAAGGTAACAAGATTCTCATCTCTTCTATTTTAATTTAATTATATATTAACCCATCTTCTTCTTTTTCTTCTTTTGAGGTTCTAACTTTCAAAACATCCAAATGCTGGTTCGGATCCGGATTGTTTATGTATATTTTACTTCTTTCGATGACATATATAAATGTAGACAAAATATATAATTGAGTAATCTTTCACTTGTTCTTATGATATCCCATTCAATTATCACATTTATGATAAGAGGTCTTGCTTTGTTTGTTAGGATGGATATGAGTTTGAGATTTTCATGCTTAAGCAATTCAATTCACGACAACAATCTTGTGTGTTTGATGATTGATCCATATTGAGTCTCTATAAATTAAACTATAACGTGTGATATTATTAACGACGAACGTGAGTTACATATACAAAAACAAGAGGCTTGTCGATGTCAACGAGACTTCTTCTAGTGCTTGTAATAGTATCTTGATAGAAAGTAGTAATTTTGATATAACTTCCAACTAAAACTACATGCGATATCATTAGGGAATCCTTTGGTCACCCCCAACAATGACATAATTATTCATCGAGTTTTGAACAATATTGTTAACAATGCAAACAACATTTAGATCACAATATCTCTAGCTAGATTAATTCACAATATTTAGTTGGAAATGGGCTCAACAATGATTTGTGGTCTATATTTTCATCATCAATAATATTACTAAATGATTAAAGTATAAGTAGTAGGAGATATGCCCACATCAAAGGATGAATTAATATGACTTGATAAAACCTCTGCAAACATATTGTTAATTAGAGTGAATCTCACAATAATTAACATCATGTAGCTAGCTAGGTAATGGCCTAATGGGTGACCCGACCCGACCCGACCCATGTAAAAATGGGGAATAAGTAGCAGTTAGACAAAGAGAAACCTTTTATAAAAATGAAATTAAAGGCAAAGAGAGAAAGAAAGAAAGAAGAGTGCATCAAATTCCCTTAGCAGATGGAGAGAGAGAGAGAGATATGGTTGGTTGCTTTCTTGTAGTACAAGACTCCAACCCATACCTTTTCTTCAGATTCTCTTCCTCTTTGCATGCCATGCTACTACTCTATTAATTCATTTAATTTTATCTCTATAGTGTCAATTTATGTTTTTTTTTTCTCTCTCTATATATACATAAAGAAGAAGTAGATTAGGAAAAGAGATTCTGTTACCGACACGTGTCATGATATTCCCCAAAATGGTCCACTGTGAATATCCTTTTTGTCTGGAGTCAATATTAAATTATATATATAGTCCCAAGAATATTCCTTTATTTTGTATTTATTCTATCACCATTTTATTAACAATTTTGTCCAAAATCGACACCGACCGGACAGTCAACCTGAGAATGAGAGCCCTTCATTTTCACACACTCACTCACCCATATGTTTAAGTTGGTGTAATTCGACATGTGCACATATATCTACACATGTTAATACAATTTTACATAAGCAATTTTACAAGCTTAAAATTAATCTATTCATAAAATGACTTCATAAAAGTGGCTTCAAAATTTTGGGTTGAGATAATTTTTTGATTAACATGTAGTTAATAATTTGTCTTAATCTTTTTGTGTGTTTATAATGTCAAATGATTTTGTAGACTTTCTTCTAAATGTTTTTTGATTTGATTTCGAGTTGAGTAGGCATATTATAATCATATGAATAACTAAATATTAATGCTAATGCATTTCATGTGTCATAGCTAAATTCAATCGCTATTAGATTGACACATGTACTGAGTTCTTTATTATTCCCATAAAATTTTGAAACTTAGATTGGACTACGAGTATGGGCTCGAAAAGTCTTCTCAACGAGTCTTGAGATTATCAATTTCACTAATGGAGCTCTCGAAATATACTCCTAGTGAAAATACCTGACTCGCATGAGCAAAATTTAAAAGTCGACATAACATCGAATCATTCGCGTCATGGCTTTATTGTGTCATGCATGAAGTCGTCATAACATCAACATCACATAATCGTGGCCTCGCCATGACATTGTCAACAATTAATCATACATTCTTCATCTTTGAAATAATGGTTCTTCAAGTAATTCCTTTGTACGTTTACCTTAAATTATTCCTCAAACACACACTAGTAACGCATTCACATCGCTTTGTTGATATAATTATTAATTCTCACGAGATGAAAATAAATCTAAATTTAGTTCAAGTTCGATTGAAGCACAAAATTGAAATAAGTAGATCAAAATTAAGCTACATTAATACCAAGTGTCAAACTTATAAATCTTGCGTTATTGTTAGATTTCTTCAACTCCAGTAAAAAAATGCCCATCAATTACTCTTGCACCAAAAGGAGTGAGACAACTAATGAGAACATTTGTCTTTTGTTTTTTTATTATAATTTTTCACATATATTAAAAATGAAATTAATATTAGACTGTTTCATTGGAGGATTAGAAATGAAAATTTTCACATATATACATACAGACTGTTTCATTTTTTTTCCCTCCTTTCATTTGATTCTGTGTGTTGGGTGGATTGTTGGAGGTTCCATTGGAGATAGGCCAATAACCTCAAAGTCAGCCTATAAACCTACTACTTTTACATCTTACTTTTTAAATAATTATTTTAATTCTAATTTAAAAGCCTCCAATAAGGACCATCCATCCTTCCTCTTTAATTAATCTTTTCTAAAATATCCAATTATTTATTCCATGCATTTTATATCTATAAAAGAGTATTACCAATGCCACATCACTTATACGATTTCAATTTTTATTTTATTTTAATTATGGATGATTAGAATTTCAGTTAATTGAATCTACTACCAGATACATAATTAATTATCAACATTAGGTTACTAGTAAAAAAATATTATTATTAGATATCTCTCCTTGGTGAATGACACGTGAAAATGCACTTAAAATGAGTAATAAAATAAATAAAAACACATTACAAAAAAAGAGAAGGAGAAAACTTAATCATGCAAGCAAAAATGTTCTTCGAGAAAGGTTTTGGATACTTAGAATATAACCAATAAAGCTTGAAACAAAGATAAGAAATGCAAGATTCGATTCTTGTTAATGAAATTAATTATCTGGTCACAAACTCTTCAAAAATATATATATTTAATTTTATAATAATAAATATCAAGCTTGAAAGGTTTATTCAAGTCTTCTCCAAAATGGGTTTCAAAAGAAAATAGAATAAATGATCCTGTTTTGTGTGTTATAGCATTTGATGAAATATTCTCATAATAAATAAGGCATTGCCTTTGTGGAAAGTGAAGGATAGGTACATTTACGGGCTGTAAGGTTTCTCTGTGAATCTTAAGGTTGAATTGAATATTTTAATTTAGAATTGTTGATGACACAAACTAAATTATATTCTTCTAAATTCTAAATTCTCCATTTCAATTTCAATTTTTTTGATAGATTCGTCATAATTGGGGCATCAGATTATATTTTATTAATTCAGATCATTGCTAGCTGTTGGGGACTTGAATTATTGGATGCTTTGAGTTTATGTTAATATATATAATAATAGTAAACAAAATAAAGTTATTGTTTAATTTTCTTCTTAGGATTATTCCACTACATTTTATTAAGATCTTGACTCAAAATTATAGTTAAAAACTAGTTTAGTTATCTTTCTCAACCAAAAAAATGTCTTTCTTAGTGTATGAGTTCAAACTTATATAAATACGAGGAGAAGAGAATGTTATTTTATATATGAGTGGACACAACAAAATTAACATACACTATATATGTTATATGACCTAATACAATGTAAAGTATACATATATATATATATATAAGAACATTGTATATTAATTATACTTAAAAACTTGCTTAATTATCTTTCTCCACAAAAAAAAAATTGACTTTCTTAGCGTATAACTGCAAACTTAATAAAGTACGATGGGTAAAGACTGTTATTTTATATATGCGTGAACGCAACAAAACATTATAGTTGTTAGCCTGTTACACTATATTGTACGACCTTAAACCTAATGCATTATAATGTAAAGTTTTTTATATGTGTGTGTGCTTGATAGCTAAACTAAGAAGAGAGCTTGTTGCTAAATTTCATGACTTGCGTCGATAAATCTTTGTTCTTAAATGACTTGTATGAACATTAACTAATAGCTTCAAACCCGTAATATTAAAATTTATGAATGCATGTAAAATATTAATATATATTTGTATATTACGAACATAAATGACTATATATATATGTGTGTATGTATATATGTTGGTGATGGAAGAGTAGTTATCGGATGGAATAAAATATGGAAACAAACAAATTTGACCAGGTGAAGTAGTGAGATTATTACAAGAGTTGGAGAGTGGATATAGCATCTCAGCTGAAGCATGAGAGAGTGGAGAATAATTCATGGGAATGAGAATCACTTTTGTCGGCCTCTTACTTATTAAAACAACATATATATATATATATAGAGTGTTATTGAAGACAAGAATTTTCTTTTTCACATCAAAATGTTTGATAATGAATTATATACGTCTTGACTGATAGTTTAGTTAGGCTTGTCGCTGCAATTTATTTGGAATATCCACAGTTTATACGTGTATATATATATATCCTCTTCATAATATATCTTATTCAATCATAGAACTCGATCGATTATATATTGTCTTTTATTTTATTTTATATCGGTAAAATACGGGTTCACATGAAACAGATAAATAGTTGCGGATTCAAATGTTATCGTTGTGATCGTAAAAACGAAAGCAATATAATTATGTTGTAGAATCTGTTTTTAAATTTTTGGTTGATGGTTTAGGTGACATTCAACTTTTGCCCTTAACATAATTTCTTTTCCTAAAGAAAAATTTTTAAGGCAAAAAAAAAAAAGGCATTTGGATGCTTTAAACTTCCTAGGATTCGTTTGTAATTAAAATGTGGTATTTCACATACAATAATATATATTTTCATATGGCAATCTAATATTTTAGCATGTAGTAATTGACAAGAACTAAATGGGCTTTGCTAATGCTAGTGTAAATCTGGGAATTGAAGTTGGGCTAAGATGCAAAAAAAGCCCAGCCCATCGTATGAACTGTGGAAGTGTTTCGCAAACATACAAGAGTCCCACATTGATAAAAGAGAATTGGAAATTGCAGGGAATAAGGAACCTTGTGAGGCTTGAAGGTTACGACCTTACTTGAACAGGATCAGTTCAATAGGCTCGTACCTCCGTGTCCTTGATTACTAAGGAGACAAGATCCTAGTCTGGTTGACGATTTAGGACCGTACGATCTGAACGTGATTAACAGCTGTCACTCAACTGGTGAGGATCGTCCCCAGCAAGATAGAGTCTGGCTGGGATGATTGTACGGTTGTCCGACAGGCTCAACAGTCAACACCCCCAATTTTTTCTTTTTTTTGGAAAAAATAAATATAAAAGCAAAAAGACTTACAGAGACCAATTGTTTGATGAAATGTTATTAAAATAATGCGTTTGCCGGGAGTCGAACCCGGGTCTATTGCTTGGAAGGCAATTATCCTAACCGTTGGACTACAAACGCGGGCGTCGAGATGGTTTATTGAGTTTGATTTTTAAATCTAGGTATATGTATTGAAGGCCTGTGGTGCTCTTCAGCTGAATGGTCACTTGGTTATGTCTAAAGCGGAGTATTATTGAGCAAACTATTTTTTTATCAGCAACGGAACATCATATTCGAAGTAACAATGTTTCTTATTCCCTTCAAAAATGATCCCATACCGTCGACAAGGAGACTCGAACTTGAGACCTCAGAGAAGAGCGATATTAAACACGTGACCCAACATGTCTTGGTGAAGCTTTGTTTCTGCTTCAGCCAATCTGGGTGCACTTGAAGACTATGTTAGCCAATGGCTATTGCAGTTTAAATTGCCTTTGGTGACAGACATCAACTTCCATAATAAATGGCCAAAAGGGTAGAAATGGTTGAGCAAAGGTGATTGATAGCTCAATAAAAACATGATTTATGAAGCCAACTATTGCTGTTGCTGAGACAAGGTGTTAAAGATTAGTTGTTGAACTTGGAAAGCTACTACTTATAAATGTGTCTTTTATGAGCATAACATTTTGTTTAGTCTGAATTATATAGGCTAGCTAGTTCCTACTTACTAGCCATGGCTTCATTTACAGGTTTTGAAAGAATACAGAGCTTTGAAAAGTCCATTGAAAGAGAAGTCATTTTGAAAAATCAAACACCTCTAATGATACTTAAATGTTAGGGTACATTCAAGACGACTCAATTCTTCATATAATTAGTCTAGTGCAGGTCCATCTCGTCTAGTTGGCCTGTTTCGAACCAATTACGTCTAATTTTGGCTTAGTTTGGCCCAAATTAATACATGAGACATTCAATTCGACCCATAGTTGATGCGACCCTGTCTATGGTCCATCAAACAACTCACAACCCTGTTGAACACTCTTATGGACATTTGAACCATCACACCCAATTACGGCTCAATTCAATCCAAATTGATGCATGAGATATACAATTTGATTTGTGGTCGACAAGACCCGGTCTATGGTTCACCAAATGGCCCACAATCCGGTTTATACCTCACATGTATCACATATGCCCAAATTCAACGTATTTGAAAGTTTTCTAAACTCTACAGAGAGCTACTCCTACACATTCTCGTATGTGAATTATAATTAGTAAGCTAGATTCACTTTTGCACTGAAATTTACTTTTTGCAAGTGAATTGATAATAACGAGGAGGTCAAAATATCGCATCAACCTCATTTATCTAAATTGACTTCATGATAAGATGGGAAGTATAGCTCTCTCAATCCAACAGTCTATTTTGGGTTTATGTCTTTTTTCTCTCAGCTACTTTCCTAATGGGTATATTTAATAATGGGGTCCATTTTATTTGCTATGATTCAAAGAAGAACACTGAAGCTTCTACTTTCTGTATCAGATATAACATACCCAAACCCACTCTGGTTGTTGGCAGTTAACTGCAACAAAAGAATTTAAATTACAAGTACAAATATATGATATATCAGATAATCAATAAGGTCAGAGAGAACCAAACCACACTTATGAACATCATTATTGTCTTAGTTACAATAGCATCCACCAAAAAAACAAACAAAATTGAATGCTAATTAAAGATGATTACTGATATTAGGTACTTGTAAGTTGTTGCACAAACTGATGTTATTAATTTATGAAGATAATGCAAACTTTTTGTCAATTTTATCAAATCTGAACTTGAAAGCTAAGAAACTGCTTTTACTTGAATGTTACTCAATGATACTAATCAGTATCAGCTCTTGTTTCTGTGGTTCACAGAACTGCAATGCATTCAAGATCATGTATGGTCCAGTTGCTTGAGGATCACATTAACTTTTTTGTTTGCAGAATTGAGTTTTTCTTGGTAAGAACATTTACAGATTTCATTTCTACAAGTGCACCAAGAACATTATGTATTGAACTCTTCTTCATTGAAATCAGATTGATAGGTAGTGCAAAGCATTAACAAAAATGAATTGTCACAGGCAAAAGGTTAGGTCAACTGTTGCTAGATGCAATTAAGGTTTTTACTAGTTGAATGTGTTGAGTGAAGTTAGGTGGGTTTTGAGGTAATATTTAGCTTTTGGTTGAGAAAGAGAGAGATAATCATTTCTTTAACTACTTTGAACCACAAAACAATTCAAAATCTTGTTTTGGAGACATATTGTACTCAATGGTGAAGCTAGGGTGGGCCGTAGTAAGCAACGACTCATCCTAACATGTTAAATAACATATTCTAAATGATTGATGGTTTGATCGGAGTGACGAGTGACCCCCATTTTCGACGGCTGGCTCCACCATCGACTGTAAACATTATGTAAATTATTTTTTGGTAAGAGTTTCGGGCACATGAGATTGGTGGCTCCTGTGCCACTCACTACAACTTTCGTGGATAATTCGATCATAATTTTGTCTTTATTTTTGTTATGTTTAGTCACTATAAATGATATTAAATTAGATTAAATCTCTTTCTACACATTTAATATTTTATCTTTATAGACATTTAAACGAGACCGAAATACATTGATACTTTCTTACATGCATCTTTGCAGCTTTTACAAAGTCACTAATCATATTTCCAGAAATTTGTATAGAAACATACTTATAGTGAGAGGTATTGCTGTTGGGGTTGATAATTGATACTTTAGTAACTATGTTATCTCCATTTTTGATGGTTTCTTCAATACCTCACAGCTCAAACATCATCAAACAAGCTTGATGTGATCTAATCACAATCACTTCTTGAAGGGGACCCATGCCCTTTTTTTTTTTGTGAAAATGGGTCTCCGTTCATTGAAACATATTTGATCCTATAGTATAAAACCATGCCCAACAATAACAACACCAAGGCTATATAATGGTTACTGTCAAACCTAATCTCATCGGCTCAACTACTTGAACTTAAGCATGTACTTGTGATGAAGACATGGTTGTTTAATTATTTTAATACACAGCGACCAATTTGTATTAACAAGAGAATTTGGGGACATGAAAGTGAAATATAGGGATTCTTTTGGCCGGTAATGCAAAAAAGCCGAAAGAAAGAGATGAATGGTCAAAATCTTGGGTCCGACCACAACATGGGGCAAGTGAGAGTCCACTTTCGGTGTTCCAAACCAAAACCCCTTCATTTTTATCAGAATATGCTTCTTCTTTTTTATTTTTTTTACCAGGGGTTTCTTGAGACTTAATTACAAAATTAAGAATTTCTCACATCTACCTCACAGGTATATTGAGTGGGAATCGAACTCAAAATTTTTTTCCACTCACCCATTCCCGGCACACCAACTGCGCCACACGCAGTGGGTCAGAAATCAGAATATGCTTTCCCTTCTACGAGGCACGTGCTTCCATTGCCTCCAGGCTCCAGAGGATAATTCCGTCATTTCATGCCTCAAGGCTCAAATGTTAGAATCCCACGTGGCGTACCCTTGTTGGTCAACTCGTGATAACGCGTTGTTGGTACGTGCCCATCACACGACGGAGAGGCGCGTACAAATACCATTCTTCTTCCTCGCGCTCTTCTGTTTTTCTTTTGGTTTTAAGAAGTTTTCATAAGAAACTGTGTTGTTTATTTATTTATTTTTATTGCTTAAATTGTTACAAATGTATGATTGGGGAGAGAATCCTAGAACCTTTTTGGCTGCGTGCAGCAGATGTCATTATAGTAGCAGAAGCTCACACATTTGTGGTGTGCTCTGTGCTGAGCTAGTGAGCCGTGAAGGGAGGTGGGAGTCACGTGCAGCTATAAGAGCGTGAGGATGATAATGATTCATTACACCAAATGCCACCATGGCATCGATCAACGGCTGACAACCCTCTGTCTGTGAGTCAAACCACGATTCTACATTTGTCAGCAAAATCCTAAAATAATTAAATATGCTTTAAAAAAATAAAGAAAAAAGCCGGCCAGTCTGTTTCCACTTCCCACTGTATGAGTCCACACTCACTATCACAAGTGGGCCCTCAAAAAATTCCAAATTCGCGAATCAGCCACCATTCCGATTCACATACCAAACCGGGTTAAGAATGCGGCGTCGTTTTATTGTTGGTAATATACTAACATTCTTCTGTTTAATGTAGTTACAAAATATGCGCCATTTGTGGTGGTAAATATTTTTTACAACCAAGTACAATGCCAAAAACTTTAGATAAATTCTCTCGATTAAAATTTAGATGATCCACTGAATGCGGAGTGTAGGGACCAATTCCTTTATGGGTACCATCTTTTTCTTTTCACATGCCCATTCTCTTCAGTAGTAGTACACTACGATTTTGATGATTTTATTTTTTACTGTTTTTGATAAAATTCATAGATCTCCAAAAAAATACAGAGCCAATGAAACTAGACCAAATCCAAGTGACATCCTCAACACACACAATTCAGCCGGATTGCTAGGTAGGGACCATAGCATAACATAAAATAAAATCACATTTATATTAAGCAAACATTCTATTGATAAATC
>JAYMSZ010002031.1:0-12817 GCA_036897665.1 Pelargonium citronellum
AGGTAAAGGCAGAGGCAAAGGCAATGGCAAGCAATTGTTATTATTATTAGTAGTATTAGTAGTGGCCTGGTTCACTATAGATTCTAGGGTTCCGCAGGCGGTTTTTAGAGGGATTCGCGGCGGACCGAAGGCGTGCATGCCTAGCTGCCCGTTTTCCCATGTCAATTCTGCTACTTCGTAATCTAACCTGCAATTAACACCATGTAGCATATATCACGTTGGAACATTAGTTGTTACGCTGGCTAACAAAAAAAAACGTCATGCACTATATAGAGAGAGGGTGCAAATATGTACGTACATGGGAACATCATGAGGAGCAGTGGTGGTGGAATTTGATTCGAGCCGGACGGAGGAGGAAGAGCAAAGCCTGGCCGGAACGGTGGCCGGAGCGGGATTGTCGTCCATGTCCCAGCTGGGAACGCACTGGCTCATGTTGTTGAAAATTGTTTAGCAGAAACAAAGAAAGAAGAGAAAGAGGACTATATATATATGTAATTCTTATTTTCTTCTCAAAAATGGATTGTAGCTAGACAGTGAGTGAGTGAGTGCTTGAGAGAGCTAGAGAGATACATCACAAATTGCAATTGGGGATTCTATTGTATTCCACGAATAAATAAATAAAATGATGACCAAAGAGGTAAGATTCTAAGTGAAGTGACTAGAGACGTGTCGGCTATAACTTACTTTGACATTTTCCAGCAACATGTTCACAATGTGTTAATGAAACAAAGAGATAACAACAAAAATTGTTATGAAAGAAGCTTACGTCATACATATAGAATGTGAACGCATTGTTAAAAACTTGAGAACTCCTTTGCATGAGCTCAATGCCCACAAATTTAATAACACGAAAAGTGTTACATTTTTTTAAGGACGTGTCAATCGTTACACTCACTCATATTATCTTTTTATTGAGCAGGATTACGTGGGCTTATAAGACAGAAATGAATACTTATTTCTTATTATGTAGTTCAACATTATCAAATAAATCATGGTTTAAACTCATTAGAAATCTTCATACGAATTACCTGAACTATGAAAATGTTTTATATAAATATCATGATTCTTTTCCTCATAAGCCAACTCCTCGAAGGTTTAATATACCAAACTATATCATTTATATTTAACGGAATACACTCGTTAAAACTCGTAAATTCCAAACCTGTATATGAAACATCCTGAGGTGTCAGCGAAAAAATAAACTATCATGTCAATAAGCACACACTACTGTGAGAACTATAGAGGATTAAAGACTATCAAGTAAGTAGCAGAGTTGTTTAAAATAAGAGTACCAGAGCTAATGGAAAAACAATGCAAAATCATTAACTTTTGGACACTAGATGGATGGATTTACAATCATTCTTGAACTGGTTACATAACATAGCTTGTATTAACAAAAAGAAGGGACAAAAAGAGAGAGCACTAACAAACAATGAGGCCGCATAATAGCTAATAGAAAAAAAGATAATCTACAATGAGTGTGCATTCTCAGACATCCAACTTGAAACCAGACTCTCATCTGCAGGTTTCGGACCCCCACAAGACCTCGAGACAGACTCAAACAGTTTATCAATCTCTGGCGCACACCTTATGAAAGAACGGTTCCAGAAGTTGTATCTCGGATTCTGTTGAGTTGGCACAAACTAACTTATACCAGCTGTGCAAGTGCAACTATAATTAAAATTATAAAAAAGAAAAAGAGCACTAACCTTGATGAGCTCAATGAATGTAATCAGAAGACCCCAAGGATGAGGTCGATTAACTATCAGGCGTTCCAACAATACTCTCGTGATCTGCTCTTGGATAATTTCCTACACATGCCAAAATATTGGTAACTGTCATAAGCAGCAGAGAGTTCCTATCAACCAATGACATATTTGAAGGAAGACTTACCGGTAAAATTAGGTACCATGGGAATTTTTTCATTGTGCATGCAAGATAAAACAATGACATGGCTAACATAATATTTTACCTTAAAATTCTACATCTCTTTCTCAATCATATTTTGAATTGTGTCCACATGTAATTGTAAGAGCTTGCACATGGTAGAAGATATGAGAAAAGATTCAACTGGTCACAATGTTTGGAGTAATGACTAGGTTATAAATCCATCGATGACAAAGCCAATCACTTCAACATATATATATATATATTCTTTGAGTAGCAAGGACCTAGCAAGAAGAGATTTTACATCTAGAGCCCCGATAGAGTGCAAAGTTAATATTGGACCAACTCAACCACAATCTCCCAATATTAACTTTATACTCCAACATCCCCTAATCCCTACCAACTGACCACAGTTCAAATTTAGTTGGTGCCATTGTCTGTTCTTAATAAAAGTTGGTCCCAAAGAATTGAGAGATTTCCATCATATCCTCTATCATAATAGGAAATTAAATAGGAGGTGACAAAAGAGAATCATGAAACTGGATATAGACAATGGTGTGAATGCATTTAGGTAATGATTTATAAACAATTGAACTTCAAACATAAATATTTAAACAAATCAAATGGAATCACTATTAAAGTCGCGGGAAGCTCTCACCTGGTTTGATTCAGTAAACAAGTAAAGAAGGATAAAGGAGAAGTAATGTGTATGGTTGTTAGGATAACGAAGTTGGTTGGCAACTGCATTCAGGAAGAGATAGCGTCCTTCTGTATCAAGGTCTACAATAAGAGTCTGAAAAATATCCAAGGCAGCACCCACCAAAAATACAGCCAACGGAACAGAATTGGTTGTCGACTGCGCATGAGGGGCTCTAACCTGCAGTTGCTGGATAGCCTGGAGAATATAAAAACATACGAGTATCATTCAAACACTGTGGAGAGAATTCATTAAGAAAGATGCTATATTCTACTACAATTTTTAACTGACAGATGTCTACGTATCATGATATTCTACTAATATTTTGAAAGCTGAAAAGAGAACATAAATAACAAACTGTGGTTTTTTTCATTGAACTACATATATCAGCAACTAGGATGCTTCTCACATGTCTAAGCAGAAGTGTTCACTATGATAATCAATATTTCAAGAATGATAGCATCGAAAAACTTATGCCACTTTGGGAAAAGAAGCAAGAACCTGATGACCTTTAATGCATTCATACCTGCATTCCAATATAAAGTACAAGGGAGTTGACCAAAGGTACATTGTAATGGGTCCCTGCACGTGCAGCTTCACCAGGTGGAAGCAGCAGCTTCTGCTTCAACTCGGTGAGAAATACAGAGCTCACTGGTCTTGTCTGTAGAGAGCTCAAATAATAATAAATAATAAATAATAATAAATAATAAATAATAATTGATTGTCTTAACAAATATAAAATTTCATACTACAGCTGCTGGAAAAGAACATCGAGGGAAAAATGACTGGGGGTGAGAAAGTACCAAAAATATGTCGGGGGAAAAACACTCAAATCACTCCAAGACATCATATTGCAAATATAACAAATACTCATTGGCTTTTAAGGTTCAAACTCCATATACCTTTAGATACTCGTCCACATCAGCTTTCATCTGGTTTGCTTTAAGAGCTGCATCAACATCAGAGAGGATTCTAGGGGGCAGAGTAATTTCAGCAAGCAAGTCTATCTGTAGATTATAGAAAATACACAGGGAGAGATTAGATTTCTTAAGTGCGCAATCCAATAATACTTGTTTATGAACAATCAGATACCTTTAAGTTGGGGGTAGAGGGGTCTGGCAGCCTCATGTTACGGGGAAATGCACTGAGGATAATATTTCGCAGTTGTATGCAGCTTGGAGGAATCACATCACAGAAGGTGAAGTGATAATCACAGAGGAACTCAGGAAAGTCGTGAAGTAACACTAGCAACACCCTAAGCGTGCCTTTATACAGAAAATGGACCTTCCAATTGAATAAAAACATAAAGTTCCAAAACACTGTTAGACTTTATAGATTTAGGACTGGCACTAAAAGGTTCAGGATTCGAAGAAACAAACCGGTGTTGCTAGCTCGGCGTTTCTCAAAAATGGCTCCAAAAATTGAAATAAATCAATGAGCAACCGCTGGATATATGGCCATCCCTTCTGAGAATTTCCTATGAGCATTTTTGGCATGAAACTCCTGTGACTCACCAAATCAAGCCACACAAAACTGAAAAGTATTTTCACCAAATGAGTACAGCAGAAAGAGCAGAACATAAGCAAGATTCAATGTACTGCCCCAGATCTTAGACTAGTATACAAAACTTATGCAACAATCACTCAGCTATTATCCTCAAACCAGATGCAGCACCCACCAAATGATAACATGTCGTAATCCAATAACATAAGCAGTTGTACAATCCATATATCCAACTTAGGAAAAACAAATAAACATTTCATAATAAAAAAATCTGTTTGTTTTCATGGGCTATGCTTAGTTACATATCAAAGTAGGACAGAGAATATGTGATAGAAGAAGAATATTACTGCAGAAAGAAAGAAGGAAAAAATGTACGAACACTAATAAGGAAAGGTTTATAGTGATTGCGTGGATATTCAATTCCAAGTTTAGTAGAAATAGGAAAGGTTTTAGTGAAATTAGAAAGTAAAACTCTACTAATAAGGTTGACCTTTTAGTAGTGGAAGCCCAAAACGATGTGTAGCATTTCGTGTGAGGGGAGTATCTTACAAATAAATTTGAGCGTCTTCTCATTCCTTTCTTTTTCTTTAGCAACTTTCATCCTAGCATCATCTAAGTTTTTTCCCTTTTCTTGTTAGGTTTCATGCTAGCAACAAATCTAATCTTTCAAGTTTAGATTTTTGTGGAGAATAGAATTAAGGGTTGGTTGGGAATTTTTTTAAAAAAATTTATTCTACTTTCCGGTATTTAGAACACCTCAGTATATTTTCGGCGAACATTCAACGACTTCTTCTTGGTGTTAATTGTCATTGTAGTGACATCAACATTGTTGTCTTCTTCTCATCGGCCCTAACCGATTGTACTCTCTGTTGATAACCAAATTTTGCAACCATCGATCACTAAAATCAACTTCAACAATCGTGAGGGGGAATGTGAAGATTCAATTCTAAGCTTAGTAGAATAAGAAAAGGTGTTGGCGAAATTGGAAAATATATTGTATTTAGGAAATGGAAATTCAGAGACTGAAGGAGAGTTAAGCGTGATCAAAATCCTTTTGTCCATATCAATTCTCATTGGTTCTTTTTATAGTCATAGAAGTTTGGTTTGAAGGCTCAATTCCATATCAGAACAAACTAAACTTGGTACATTTTTTAACAAAATGATCATAACGTTCCACTTTCTCAACTTTATACCCAGGCAAGCAACAAAATTAGTCATATCCCATCCCATTCATTGATGATTAAACATATTCAGAACCCTAACCTGAAAGCTGGGACTTTAAGAGGCTGCAAAGCATGGAATGCATTGGCAAAGGCAGCAAATATCTGTCACATTTCAATTAAAACTTGTCAATAAATTTAGATGACAACATACATCAAAGCAATGTGAACATGCCATACCTGAAAGTTTGTTCCATCAGTAACAGGGTCCAAGGAACCAAGATCAACCAACCAGTTAATAAACAATCGAAAATATGGTCTTGGATTAAAAGATGTTTTCTTATCCTCAGCATCCTTTTGAATGGATCTCACAGTAACAGCAAGAATCTGTCATGTCATACATATTATTCAACCACTTGTTCTACAATCTGAAAACAACTCAAATTAATATGAACAGCATCTCACCTTAGACAAGAGGAAGAGCTTACTCGATCCTTGCTCCATGGGGTAATACTAACAAATGGCAATAGGTTGCAGCAATGATCAGAATGCAAAAAGAAGAAAATCTACACAGTTGACAGAGTAAATACTCACTCTTAGAATTGAAAAGACCAGTTTTGCATAGATGTCAATGGCTAGAAAGGAAAAACTCTGCACTTGCTGAGGCGAGCCTGAATTGATCACGTCGGAAGATAGGCAATGTGCAACAGAAAGCTCCTTCAATAGGGAAAAATCCATAAGATAAAATGTTATACTAGAACACGGGTTTTAGAGAAAAAGAAAAATTTACAGTGAAAAGGCGGAAAACGCGATCTGTTGTATCATCCCCTCTCAGAAGTCCATTTTGATGCAATTGTAAAATATAATGGGTGTAAGCTGCATCTTTAGCCCCGGGAAGTTCACATATTCGATACCATTCTGCAAATAGCATGGAAACCTACAAAGACACACCAATATATACGTTAGAATCAAATAATAAGAATACTCGCATCAATAGTAATCTTACAAAAATGGTATTAGTACTATAACTATTTTTTTTCAAGTCCCATGTGTTTTTAAACTTCAGAGTTCAGATGTAATAAGTTACACCTCTTTTCATACCACCCCTCCACTTTGATTCCATCTTTCCAATACAAAAATCAATATTGAAAAAGTAAATAGAGACATTAAAATTTTAGTTTGCTATTGAAACCTAGAAAGACATTAGGCAAGAAGTTAGTATAGTAATAATCATTATACCAGTAATAATATACATGAATCAAATCTAGAAAGAAGAAATCGTAATTATTTCTCATTGAAAAATCTAAGATATGCACCAAACGAGCTTATATGCATGTATCCAATAACTCAACCCTAAGAAATGATACCGCAATCGCTAGCCAAATAATCAACAATCCCAATCCTCCAAGAATGGAACCACAAGTCCAGTAATACACTGATATCATAGAATCAAAACTGCAGAAGGTTGAATTTGAATAAGTATCTTAACTTTCTAGTAAGACTTGAAGCTCTTTTACATAACTTGGATTTTAATGACTCAGACCATTTTGACTTCAGAAATTATATTGAGAAAGTGTTAGAGAATGAAATAAAACTATGTTTTTCACTTCCCTACTATTTGCTAAAGTTTGAAATTTCCCGTTGCTGTCATCTTCAACATCCTTTCAATGTTTTCATGGTCTGCCTAAAGATCTCCTACTCTTTTTTATGTTGGTATTAGTAAAACCCACCCTTTCACAAGCTTGATGACTAATACCAGAAATTTACATCCTTCATGTTCTTGCAAGTGCCAGTAACTGATGTTTGATTTTATACATTAAAATCATCTGCAGGTGACTAAATTACTTGTTACCAATTGTTAAACTTGACTCCAACCCAAAAGCTTAAGTTGATTGGTGGAAGGTCCAACGTGTATATATCAAGTGACGACAAACTTCACATTCTTTCAATGTGGAATACATTTAACACTCTCCTCACGTGCAAACCGGATAACATAACGGACCATGCACGCGGACCAAGAAGGGATCAGGCAACAAAAATGGGTCACTAGGCCCAATCCAAACCAGCTATGATAATGTGGAATACATTTAACACTCCCCTTACGTGCATGTTGGATAACACAAAGGACCCTACACGTGGACCAAGAAGGCAAAAAAGACGGGTCACTAGGCCCAAACAAACCCAGCTCTGATAACATGTTAAACTCGACTCTAACCCAAAGGCTTAAGCTGATAGGTAGGCCAAACGTGTATACCAACAAACTTCACATTCTTTAAATGTGGAATACATTTAACACCAACCAAGACTCCACTCTCCTTGATCATGAAATAGCCAACACAATAGTAGTAAAGCCTACCTATATAAATTGAATATCCAATGAAAGATCAAGTACCTGCTCTTGAAAACCAGAACGGTCTGGCTCCACAGAGTCTGCATTGTTATAATCCTCCCTGTGCACTTCAGAGGGACCAGCAACCTGTTTTGCAGAATGTATAAATTTTAGAATCAGAGAAACCCTCATGGTACTGTATGGTAGAATAAAAAATTTATTTTACCTTTGACTCTTTTGATTGCTTCACCTTATCCTCCTTTCCAACAGGATTTTTTATCGTCTCTATCAACTCTTGTAATGACTCAAGAGATCCAGGCTTTGCAGCAAGCTGAAACCAATAAGATACTATAAGAAAGCACTAGCACTATTGACAAACTATACCTCCTAGAATGAGTTGACACAAACCTTTTCCAGTGCATCGACAACATTGTAGAGTTCTGAGATGACTTGGGACTCTTCAATGACCAATGTTTGGAGAAGGGAAATGGCAAACTCAGTTGCAGCCTCTACATGTTTGATGCATATAGTCAGTTGTGTGAGCAACAAATTTCATATCTATGTAAAAGGGCTGCTAAAACATACTATTCTTTCCCCCATCAATAAGTTTGGCCATATGAACATTGTAGTCTGCAATATTCATCAGTTCACGGCGTATAAGGGCTATGGTAATATCTTTGTTGAACTTTCGCTCCTCGTCTAAATAGATAACCTGTAAAGAGTTCCAAAGTAAATTATCTTAATTAAAACACAGAAGCACTTCTATCACTTTGGTTTTTTAGGGTTCGCTTGTTAAAAGCATTAAGTGTAGAACCCTGTTCAGAAATGGGGACAGTAGTTGCATCTATAAAATGTTTGTACTTCTAGGAGGACCTGTCAGTACCGGATACTTTCCGAGTACCAGTACTTCATGGGTACTTCTAGGTACATACCGGGTATTTCCCCAAGCGAAGTGAACAATCTTTTTTTCTTTCTTGGGTAGTTTTTCGGGCACGGTCAAAATATAACATGAGTACTTTGGAAGAAAAAAGAAGACATAATTTAAAACTACAAAGTTTTGATAATAAAGTAAATAAATATGAATTTTCTGCATATGCACCTAATTATCATACTATTACAAAATTCCAATTCCTTCATACCCAGTAGTTGATGGAAGGTGTTAGAATCCCTAAATATTTGATGTAGATTGATAAAATTTGTTTGATTATATGGATCTCTGTCTATCTGAAATTATTATAACTTCCCCTTTGTAAATGCAATAGGACACATATTCACTCACATCTCACATGGTGTCAAACCATAATAATAAAAGAGAGAATTTTTTCTACATCTGTCATGTTTCCCAACATATTGCACATTGAAAGAATGTGAAGTTTATCGTCACTAGAATATACTAGTTGGACCCTCCACCTATCAAGTTTAGCAATACTAAAACTAGAGTCATGGGAATATGACAAACCAAAGCCCTTCCCACTTTAGACTCTCTATTATACGCACCCAAAAGTCTTTTTAACCTATTATATGTTAGTCGAATCACAAAAACTATATCTTACTATGTCACATTCACACCTACAAATATATTTTTTGAGGGACCTGGGTACAGGCCAGACGATTGACGAGGGAGACGAATCACAAAGTCACTACTATCTTGTTGGTTTCCCATTACTGCAAGTACTGTCTCCCCATCTTATTTGCATCATCACCTTAGTCATCCGTCCATTTCAAAGTTAAGCAGGCTAATTCCTGGTTTGTCATCCTTGTCTTCTTTTGATGGTGAGTCTTGTCAACATGTTAAACATACATGAAGTTCTTTTCTTCGTAGAATCAATAACATAGCCGAGCCTCTTTTTTCATTCATACATTGATGTTTGGGGTCCCAGTAAGGTTAGTTCTCTTTTGGGATTCCACAATTAATGTAACTTTCACTCATGACTATTCTCAATGCATTTGAATTTTCCTAATGAAACGTCCCGAATTGCATAAAATTTTTCAAAAATATTGTGTTAAAATAAAACTCAGTTTGGTGCGTCTGTTCATACTCTATGCAATAATAATGCTCTCAAATACTATTCTGGTCCATTTACTGAGTTCACGACTCATAATGGCATGTTACATCACTCTTCCTGCTTTTGAACCCTTCAACAAAACGGGATGTCAGAATGCAAAAACCATTAAGTAATATTACAAAACCAAAGATTTGAAAAACTCATCTCCTATTTGGGAATTGAGGTAACTCAAACACAGGGTGCAGTATCAATATCTCAACAAAAGCATGCATAGGATATTCTTGAGGAAGCAAACTTATTAGATGTCAAACTAAATGACACACCAACAAATTCAAATGTGATGCTCCAACTAGGACAGGGGGAGCCTCTACCAAGTAGTGCAAATATTGTACATTGGTAGGTAAACTTAAATATCTCATAGTAACTCGACTTGATATCTCATTTGTTGTGAGCGTAGCGAGTCAGTTCTTACTCTCTATTTATCTTGTAAAGAACCAACTCAAGCTAAAAGCTTAACCTGATAGTTGAAGGCCCAATATTAGTTTTATACTCTAACACGCCCCCTCATGTACAAGCTCATTTTCGCTTTGAACGTGGCCCATGCACAGGTCCACTTCTTATGTTGTGCTGGAATTTAATATGGGGAGACCTATAGTCACCAATACTCCGATACCATGTAAAGAACCAACATAACTAAAAGCTTAAGCTGATAGTTGAAGACCTAATATTAGTTTTATACTCTAACATATCTAAGTCAGGGTTTTGAACCATTCAAAACACCAACCAACCACAAATCATAATCCATTCACCCTATGCTGCATAAGATCTACGTAAACTACTTAAACTGAGCATAACTTACTATTAATGTTGGGTTGGGCAACCAATTAGTAGTAGCTTGGACCTCAAATTCTTGATTGATTCTGAATCTGATTTAAGACTAACTTAATTTCTTCTTTTTTTCCTACATCAGCATAATAGAGTACAGATACAATAGAACATACCCAACTAGTGAGCTCCTTAATGACAAGCTTGGAAACATCGCAAACAGCAGCCAGCATTACAAGATAAGCATCAACATGATCGGTAATTGATGCATTCTCATACATACTCTTGAAAGCCTGAACAAAAAGTTGGAAAGAAGCTCAAGACACAACAGAGACAGTGTCCACATATTAGATACATGTGTAGATAGAAAGGATAGATCAGCATACCCTTTGAGCCATAGCCAGAGCAGCCTCATCACGACTACTGCATCGCAGTATGATTTTAGGAACCCCAGCAACTAGTTCCTGTATATATAGACACAGACACACACACACACCACGAAATATAGGTTTTACTGAGATGAAATGTTCGAACTTTCAATAAATTGTAAAATAATATATCAGATGAAATCATGAAAAAACAAGTGACGGAATGACGAAAGTAGCAGAATGCATGTCATTGCGAAAGTACAAATGCATGTATCAACAATATGATCAAATTGAAGAATTTCATGGCAAAAGCAAAAGAAAGATGAGAAGCAATACCTGAATTTCCGCTTTACTAGCATCATTAGTTACCAAAGATTCAAGCTGAAATCATGTAATGAGCAGTCAACAAAGGAATAAAATCAAATGCCAAGCAATAAAAAGAGAAATTTTAAGTAAATCAGAGTGAGTGGGTGAGTGACTGAGAGACAAGAGGAAATTAGTAGCCTTGTGATTAATGGCACCCTTGATGCACTCATGACATAATCTCCAGTTCCTTAAACATGTGAGAATCTGCCTCTATAGTGAGAATTCAAACCTAAAATAATATAAGAAAGTGAAGATGCAACTTGTCGGGGAATTCCTTTGGTTCGGCATCCAAGGAACTACAGCACAACTATTACCAATATACAAAACAGGCACATAGTTTGGAAAAGAATAAAGAAAAAAATCTCCATGCTATGCAGACAGTAACAACTGCTTTTACATACTATGATGCATCAATCACATAGCAGACTATGAGACCAAAAAAAGAAGGAAAAAAACTGCAGTTACTTTTCATCTGCCATACACACAACAATCCAAAAGGAAACAAGAGACCAGGAGAAGATAGAGCTATCTGCACCTTCTGAGAAACAATCTGATACTCATCTAATGCATCCTTTGAGTTAAGTAAAGCCTCTGAGATACTACTTCCAGTGCGCTCCGTAGCAACAGGTGAAGGTAATGGCTGTAAGGGCGCACTCAGTTCCTTAAAACAAGTTTGGAAAACCAATCAATAACAAAAACAGTCTCAACATAAAACTTCCACAAATAGAAGGTTCTTTTACCACATTTAAGGAGTCTACTGAATGCAACTCGGGGGCTGACACCATTGATGGAAATGAAGCATTGGCAGGGTCAATTTTAGAGCCATGCTGGGTAACATCCTCACCCACCCCAACACGAATAGAGGATGAACTGAAGCATTAGAAAGAAATGTCAATACATAAACAATTTCTTTATACACCAGTCTTAAACATTTTTCTAGAAAATATATTTTTTGAATCAACCTTTCAATTAGATAAAATACATGTAAACATCCTGCTTACAAATATCAAGTTGGTCATATACTAAGAGTTATTTACAAGGTATTCGACAGTAGTTGTTTGTTTTATTGTTATATTAAAAGAAAACAACAATCTTGTAGATTAATCGCCTAAAAAGGTGAGACTTTAGACATTCAATAAACCAAAACGTTAAGTAGAAGATCAGACACCTAAGAAGTGGAGAAGGGTCAATTGATTCAGGAACATCCAATCGCCTAGAGACTGCTTCAAGTTTTGACTTTCCAGGGCCAGATGAGTTCACTGGATTAAGTTGTGATGATGTTGAACCAAGCATAGTATTCAGACTTGCACTGCCAGATGGAGCTGACAAACCAGCAGGCATAGCATGCGAACTCTGGACAGACTGGTTTTGCCAGGGAAGCCGAACAAAATCCTGACACGGTAAAAAAAGTGAGAAGATAGGCACAAGATGCCACTCTCTTGGCACCATATCAACCGCATGAAAAACGTCAGTACATGCTTACCTCATAAACCCGCTGTTGAGAATGGGTCAAGTGACTAGATTGAGGACGAAGAGCCTCTGGTACAGTAGCCATAGAACCATGTGAATATAAATTTGCATCTAAATATGTTGACCCAGCACCCTCCCTATGCTTTCTTCTTAGAGCAAGTTGCTGAGCTATTTCCCCATCAATGGTTTGTATTGCCTATAATAAT
>JAYMSZ010002032.1:0-12816 GCA_036897665.1 Pelargonium citronellum
CCTTGGTAGTGATTTATATTATATATAGAATATGGAGGTGGCTCCGCCACTGGCTAGGGAAGATAACAATAATAACATGGAAAACGATACAATTCAAAATTAAATTTGTAGCAAAAAAAATTGTCTCTTCAAGAGAAACCTACGTTGTTACATAAAGTTGAAAGACTATGAAACTTTTCATTGATTTTCTGTTTATCAGTCAGTTTTCCGTTGTTGATAATTATAAACTAGTATTTGATTACACTTTGTGACAAACTAATGCAACAATAGATTTGTAATCTATCACAAGAGGTCTTGTAGCTCATGATCATAAACATACTAACGACAGAATTTTGAGACGACTAATTTGCGCTAACTAACAAATAAATTCAAAGATGAATGAGTGTTGTCGATCACTAACAAGTGACTACAACACTTTTTTATCACTAGTCGATGAATGGTTACAAAACACAGGACATGCAGGCGACATAAAAATCTTGATGTTGTAGGAGTATTTTAGTTGGATTTTGACACATAAAATAATTATTGATTGAAATATCCTATGAACACTTAAGCACAATATAGCATAACTTAAGCAAAACTCAGTGTCTGGGGCCCTGGATTTCACCCCAGTCATGAGAGTAAACATCTCTACCATTGTGAAATAGAGGGTTATGAATCTGAATTGTAAGGAAAATTTGAGAGCTCGAGTTGTATAAATGACACAAATGAATCTCACATGTTGAAAAAAGGGATTCATACCTCAAAGCTTGAGAGAGGATTTATGCTCATAAATTTAAAATGTGAGGGACAATATGTTGCCTTATTTTTGGTTGTTGAGAATGAAAAGTAGGCTCACTTGATGACGTCATGGTAATTAAAAAATAATGTCATGAGGACGTGTTATTGGAGCCCTTGATGGTGTCACCATTCTAGCACCCTTGAAGACCAGTAAACCAAGTTTAAGTATTTATCCAAAGTGTGCATATCCAAAACCTTCACACGTACTTTTTTACATACATAATACAAAAGTATAGAAGGTTGTCAATTGAGTGTATCTCGCCTAAAAAAGCCCAAAGATATGCACACATCAATATCACAATTACTTAAGTGACCCATGATCCCTTTTTCAACATGACAATCTACAAATCGAGTTGTCGATGCTTTAATTAACTAGGTATTATATTTAATTAACTAAAATTATTTTATCATTTTTTCTTATGATAGTAAACTGGAGTATTTTTGCGTTCGTGTTAAAAACGTCATGTTTAGAGGAAGAAAGCAGTCCCTAAAAAATATTTGGTGTTAAACAATGTTGTTTTGAAGGGTTGTAACAGTTGAAAGTGAGAAGCTGACATGCAATCATGTGTTGGTCACATGCTTCTTTTTTGTTGCAACTTGCTTCCATGTTAACGAAATCAAGTAATTATATAAATTATTAATCAATTCATAATTTCATACCAATTTAATTAATTGATTTAGTGATAAAAATTGACGTCAATAATCATTTTGAATTCAAACCAAAAAAAATCATGAACCATTTTAGATGCAAAAAATTTTCAATGACTGAATTGAGTTATTTTTCTTCTCCTTTATCGTATGCTAAACAACATCATACCCTACAACTAAGAATGTGTTTGTTTTAGTATTTAAGTTTCAGCTGCTTTGATTTGAAAGGTATTCTTTTTACTGTGTTATCTTTTTATTAGTTTTCACTTTGGATTCATGGCACTGAAGAGTGCTTACTTTACATCGTCTCTCTTTAGTTATGATCTAGTCATTCTTCATGCATTATTGACTAATCACGCCTTTCTCTATTAAAATCTGCTTTATCCTAAATATGCTCAAAGTATGGCATCTCCATTGGCTGTTCTTTGCTGTTTTGCTTTTGATACTTGGCATCATTTTGTCCCCATCGTATGCTTCACAGTGAACCATTTACTGGCATTATTATTATTATTATTGTTTGTATCTTTGATTTATGCTTTAGGATTGGGCACGATGTGGGAGGTTGATGGATTCATTCTTGCATTGTTCATTTTATGAAAGGGCATTACTATGGAGTCTTGAGGGTCTTGAGTGATGCCCAATTGTCCATAGTGAAATACTCTTCAAAGATATTTCCTGTCTAGGACTCCCAGCCTCTTTTAGCTTTTCTAGAAATATGGAAATCCTTGCTGAAAGAATTATACAGGCTCGAGGGCCATCTGGAAGGCGCTGGAATAAGATGAAAGATATCATAAATTGGTATTAGAAAGTGACTTGAAGGTGGCGGTGTCTTGGGTAAAGAAGTCTTTGCGAGTTGGATGTATTAGGAATGTATTAAGCAGATTAAAGAATTAAGGAAGGAAATCTGTTGTGTGCAGGTAGTCTGGATTTGGAGTGAAGTTAATTTTATGGCTGATCTCCTTACAAAATGTGGTGTTTGTTGGCCTCACCCCTTAGTTTCGTGGCTCTAAATCTTGTGAAGGTTTGTGGTTTGTACCTCTTAGGCCAGAGGGTTTGACAATATTCGGGAAGTACTATGTCGGTTTTGTTTTGGAATAGTTTTTGTTTTTGGATATGCTTTTTAGTTCAATGTTGGCTGATGAAGCCTGATCAGGGGGATTGTTTTGTGGTTTCATCTCTGCTGAGGGGTATAGTGGCTGTGTAGGCTTTGTAATTTGGTGACTGATGTGCAGGCCCAGAGCTCACTTTTTCTCTTGTTATCTGCTTACAAAGAATATTTTGCAGATAAAAGAATTATACTGCCAAAGTATATAATACCTATTTTCAATTTAAGTTACCTGTCCAGCAGTGCTTCTCACTCATTATCTCATAGTTCTGTATTCTGGGTTGGCTTGTCTACGAGGCTCAATGCATGTCTATGTATGTATTTTGTTGTGCAGAGCATCTCCCCACAACAAGCAAAAAGATTTACAAAATTCAGAGAGCGGAAAGGCCTTGTTGACAAAGATGTGGTATGCGTAAATTTGTCAATACTGATTTTGAACTTCTAATATAGATTTGATTTGATAAATTTCTGACAGAAACATATCTTTTGATGCTTACATTTGTCCTTTTCATTTTCTTTTAAGGTGAGGACTGATAGATCGCTCTCTTTCTACGATGGGGATGACAATCCAAATGTCACTATTTTGCGTGATATCCTGTTGACCTATTCATTTTACAACTTCGATCTTGGTTACTGCCAGGTTATTAGCAATCCAGTTGATGTTTCTGTTGAAATATTTTCAAACTGCATGTCTTTGCATATATTGGTTGAAGTGGTTTATTAGAAAATATTGACTTCACTTCCATTAACAATCATTTAAATGTAGCAAGTCATTAGAACACATGGCACTCTTCCCGTCTCAATAAAAGATCATACTGCAATGCCTGTGATCTTCGGAACACAGCATGAGGTGCAAGTGGTAAAGTTTTGAATGCATGATGAAACTGTAATTGAAGAGAAACTATTGGGAGTTGACAGTTGAAAACTTACATGGTAAGGGATTTTTTGGGTAGGGAGGATGAAGTGGGAGGGAAGAAGAGAGCATATTGTATCATTATACCATTATATCCTTACAAGTTACTTTTAGGGAGGGCAAATAAGTAAACTCAAGGAAAGTAGCCGCTCATCTATCTCTTCCAATTTAGGAGGATTGCTTTCTGGTGGGATCTTTGATATATACACATTTTTTTTTACTACATATACTCCTTAGAAATGGTTTTATTTTATAAACTTCCAAGGCTTGGTCACGTTGCTGATTAATGTTGCTGGCATGAGGGTCTCTAAAAGTTTCTTCGTCAATGGTGCATATAGAAAATGATTTCATTTTCCGACTCTGCTTTGCGTACACACAGTATGGGTTGCCGCTTTTCTGCCTATGTGGTTTAATGGACTTATTTTTTGTCTACAGGGCATGAGTGATTTTTTGTCCCCTATATTATATGTAATGAGAGATGAATCAGAGTCATTTTGGTGTTTTGTTGGACTGCTGGAGCGACTTGGACCCAACTTTAACCGCGACCAGAGTGGAATGCACTCTCAGCTTTTTGCATTAACAAAGGTCAATCTCTTCCCTCTTTAGACAACTTGTTTTCTACTCCAGCAATGTCACATGTTAGTTTGTGGTTTGTAATTGGATTCTCCCCCTTTTATGAACCAGTATATGGCTAGGAATCCAAGAAATTAACCAACTATGTTAAAGTTTAGTCTTGATGAAAATCTGAATCCTATTTGTATTAAAATGTCTGTTTCTTGTAAATTTGACATTTTTATATTAAAACCAAGAGGTCCAAGATGGTCTCATAATTCATATAACTAAATATGACTCGTGGTGATTTTTTTTTTCTTCTTTTCAGATTCATATATTCATTTGACTATGTTCAAATCTGTTTCAAAATGTAATTGAATCTTGAAGCTTGAATTGCAATTTGATCTTCTAGATTTTATTTGACATGGTAATATAGTCGTTTTTGTGTTCAATACCATTTGGATTTTTGTTCTGATAGCTTACATAGCGCAGGCTGCAGCAGCCAATTAGTGTTTTGCTTATTTCCTTGGGAACTTGGGATCACCAAGTGATTTTGGTAGTCTTAAAGTAATAAAGTTGTAGCAGGATACCTTTTTGTCCACATGTTCATATCCATGGTTGAAGCGGCAATTTTTTATTGGATGTAAATCATTCTATTTTGGTTCAATACGCTCATTTTATAATTCACTAAGGAAAGCTGTCATACTTATTGGCTTCTCTTAATAATCAAAATTTCTGTTTGAAATTATCAACTGGAATAAGGTCTACGACATTGTAGCAGGAAGTCCTCAAATGAGTATAACCATACTGGTTTACTCATATCATGTGCACTTATTGTTCATTATGGTCTGTTTTGCTGTAACAGTTCAATGCCCCACTCTACAACTTTTTCTCATTCAAATTGAATTTTGATATGTGCTGTGAATTTCATTACTTAAATATCTTTACTTCATTGGTGCCTTCTGTCCCTTTTTCGTTTCTGCTTAGTTCTGACATCTTAGCTCCACCTGAATCAATCTGTTATTCTGGATAGTTGTGACAAAGTTATTTGCTAATATAAATTTTATTTGCTATTGGTAGCTTGTTGAGTTGTTGGACACCCCATTGCACAACTATTTCAAGCAGAAAGATTGCTTGAATTATTTCTTTTGTTTCCGCTGGATTCTAATACAATTTAAAAGGTATGATCTCTTGTCGACAGATCATTTCCCCCTTATATGGTTGTACATAATTGTGAGTTAATCTTAGGACAAAATTGTTCTTGCTAGTACAGTGAGCCTTATCTGGTGTGTGCGTGCACCACATTTTGTGTTACCGTCCTTTATAATTGGACATATTTCAGTATTTGTGAGTTAGTATTACATGACAAACTGTTTGCTTGCTGGTATACTGAGCCTTAATTGAGTGTGCTTAGGATTACACTAGTCACTATGCTGTTCAATACAACATGTAAACTGAGATTTTCATGTTTTCTTGATTTCTTATTATCTACATCCATGTCCGTTCATATCTTTCCCTTCAGGGAATTTGAATATGAGAAGACAATGTATTTGTGGGAGGTATTGTGGACGCACCATTTGTCCGAGCATCTCCACCTGTATGTATGCGTTGCGATTTTGAAGAGGCACCGGAAAAAGATCATGGGGGAGCAGATGGACTTCGACACGCTCTTGAAGTTCATCAATGAGCTGAGTGGTCGAATCGACCTTGACCCTATCCTCAGGGATGCAGAGGCTTTGTGCATATGCGCGGGCGAGAATGGCGCTGCAAGCATCCCTCCGGGAACGCCACCTTCTTTGCCTCTTGAGACTGCTTTGTTATACTCTCAACTTGAAGATGAAGTATTGTAAGTACAGTTTCTTTTCAGGAAGATTTTATCTACCTCTATTTATTCTATAGATGCATAGAAAATACAATATTTTGCTTCTTCCTGTAACTACGTATGGACACAGTAGATAATAATATCAAATTTATCTTTAAAAGCCACATAAATGTGTTATGACAAGAATGTCCTTGTAGTGGATCCAACACCCCCACGTGTGTACTTACACCCAAGAACTGGAAGATGTATGATTCTGACACAGTAGATTTATAATAGCAAAACGACAAAGAAAACTCAAAATGAAAGGGAAGTTGAGGACATCTTGGACGGAAGCCAAACTGTTATGTTCCGACAATGAGTTGTGAAGTACGTGCAACCACCCAATTACTCATTGGAAAATGCTAAATGTACTGAGTTTTTGTAAATATATATATATATATATATATATACACACACGTACAAATTAAGTGACATGACACATCTATTTTTTTTTTATATTTTGTGGTTTTAAATTAAATTTAAACGATACAATCACCTTCCCATGAATTTTTGGTGCGAAACGCTCGGTTTATAAGACACGTATACGAGGCGAATTGTGGCTAACTCATGTGTCATCCTTCATTGTTTGACACATCACTGTGTACAAGTATTTTTGTACAATATTTTGTACATATAACATTACTTGTTGATCCACGCGTTTGGTAGTAACAATAATAAACTTTTACTATTATAAAGTTTGAAGAAATTAATTACTAGTACAAATTACAAGACTTTTGTTATCGTCAAGTTTGTGAAGTTTCATTTGATTGTTGATTACGTTTGAATGTTCCAAATTTGTCGCAATCACTAAAAATAACTTGGTCATGTTTAGATTTCGCCAGTTGAACTTCTCATTCTCTCGATTGAGATGATTTTCTAGACATACGATTGAGTTTCCTCTTGAGGTGCACTACTTCACAAGAAGTACACTTCAAAACACGTACGATTTAAAATAATATATCGTCGCACTTATAACACAAGAATAAAAAAAATTCGAGATATGCATCATAAGATAGACGGGATCAAAAAGGCTGGCAAGTGTCTCTTAAGTACACATTGTAGTCAGAAATAGCTCAAATTAATACCATTTTTCTAGGCATCATAAGGGTAGTGATATATATATATATGATTTTGTATTTGGGCAGACATATATGTGATATATTGATGGTGGAATGTAGGAGCAGGAACACAGCAGGCCATGCTTCATGCACACGTGAAGTCCCAATTATAATCTTGCTGGAATTGCTACATTCCATAGTATAATGAACCCTCAAATGGGGACCTACCTCTACATCCATATTTTATGTAATATATTCTACATTTTATCTTCAATACGTTGCACCCAATATATAAATTCATTTTCCCCATCTCCTACAATTCTTTATACTTGTTTATTCATGTACACTCTCTCTTTGACAACAATACCAAGGGCTTGTTTGAGTGTAGCGAGGTCGGCCTATATTTTATCTTGGTCTATCGATTTACACCGATCATACAACTAGAATGATTTACTAAATATAATAAAATTATTTCTACATATCTAAACCTAAGGTTGACTTGCATCATGTCCATGTCTACCGATTAAAGGTCGCTTGTGAAGTTAGAACAGTCGACCGCATAAAGTAAAAACATATACACCTAAATCTTTGGGTCGACCCATATCTTTTTTGGGTCAACCGTACCATGCTTTCTCCTTTGTTAACAGAAGCAAAACAAATTTCAATCATAACGTACGAGATATGGTTTTAGGTTGGGGTTGTTTTAGTCATCGATTATAGCAAAATTATGGGCAAAATTGTGAACCAATATCTCATAGGAACTGTCGTGAAAGTTGCAGAAGCCACCAATTTCAGTGGAGAAAACTTCTACAAGACCTCCGGTAGAGCTTCAACATCTAGAAATAAGTGTTTATTACTTCAACAGTCAAACAACTTTTAGCGTAACGTCTACGACATCTCTTTTTGCAAGAGATAAGAAGATCGATCTCCCAAACAAGCACTAAAGCGACTTACCAATAAGCCAGCACAGTGTGCTTGCCAGCATGTGGTGGAGATCATCATGCCACTCCTCACCACACCCACCTGGTCCTGCAATATATACACAATCCTCTATCTTTTGACCACTTAATAATCAAAATTAACGGCATGGGCATGGTCCAGTATAGGATATAAATATGGTCCTCCCTCTACCATTTCTGTCTTCTAATTAGGGTTTGGACCATCACACTTGACTCTAATCAACAAAACACCAAATTGATTGTTCGGACCTTGGTGGCACCCTAGGTTCGCCTGGTCCAGCCTCATGACCCACCACTGTACGTGCACCGATTGTTATTTGTTGGCCGGGTTGGTCACGTGACACGCTCGTGCTCTTCTTCGATCTATATGTATCAGTGACAGTAATGGGACTTAAGTGTCTCAAGATTGTGGCTTGATTGTTGATTTCAGGTTCGTTTAATTTGTTCCATTTTTAGCTTAATTAGGAGACAATGTATTGGGACTTGTCGTCGTCTACGTACTCCTTTTTTTTTCTTTTCTTTTTTTTTTTCTAAAACACAGCAAAAACAAAGAACATAGACACATAGGGAAGGGAACATATGTTTCTGATTAATGTGTATTTGTATAATATTCTTGTGTTAATATATTTAATTTTCTCCGGGGACGACATGACTTGACAATATATAAATTTGATGTTTGGTTGCGTTTTGTATCTTAATTCTTTTTAGGAAAATCTTTGATCTTCGAGTTTATGTGGAACTACCAGAAGACAAAATCAACTTTATTTTATAATTAGCCTAATTTAATGATCTAAAAGAAAAGAAAAAAAAAAAGCAGAGTACACGTGTTGAACTTCAAGTTGTTAGCTATGTTGTGAAAGGTTAAAATATATAAAATAAATTCAATTGAAGAAAAAATGGAGGTGGTGTTGAATAAACTGTGTGTTCACATATCACAATCTGGGGACCTTAAATTGTCAATAACTTTTCAATTGATGTTAATACAAATGAAATTAAGACAAGCCCCACCTAATCACTGCAGATGTATAGTTGTACACAGTATATAACCTGGTATGATATCGAAATTAATATTAATTAAACCGATACTAAAATTGAGTTGATAAATAAATAGTTGAGGAAACAAATGGAAAAGAGCGGGGCAAGAGGGTCGGACAAAAGTGTAGCACTGAAATGGACACATTTCTATATATTTCCAACACCTTGTCCCTCTGTCCCCACCACACCCATACCCATACCCAACCCAACCCTTTTTTTATAATTATTTTATTTCTATTTAAAACCTTCATCTGCAAGAAACCCACAGACCCTCTAAGGCTCTAACCCAAATCACACACTTTCTTGATTCTATGGAGCTCCAACTCAGTCTCGCTCTTCCGACCAATTACCAACACAAAACCCACTACTCCAACAAAAAACGTTGTTTCGATTTTGACAGAGCCGTCCCAGGGACGACGCTGCTTCTGTGGAACCACCAACCGGACGAGGACGAAGACCCTCCTCCTCCACACAACTCTCTCTGTTTTTCTAATGGAAATTATGAGGAAGAGGATCGTGGGGTGGTGGTTGGGTGGCCGCCTATTAAGTCGTGGAGGAGGAAGGCCATTAACGGCGGCGGAAGCCCCCGGAGAAGGAGAGGAGGCAACTCCAAGTACGTGAAGGTCAAGATGGAAGGAGTGGGTATTGCCAGGAAGATCGATTTGAGCCTCTACAGCTCGTACCAGACTCTCATGGACACATTAACGAGGATGTTCATTACATATTGTAAGCACACATGCATATAGGCTATATATAGCTTCTTAATTACTAGTTAACTTGTGGCTGAATGAATCAAAACATGCATGGTGATCAATGTTCAATATTATATATGTTTGGGAATGTGTAGGTGGAGACAATGCTATGAAAGGTTATAAACTGGTTTATCAACGCAGCGATGGAGATCATTGGCTACTTGTTGAAGATGTGCCCAGCTGGAGGTATATATATCATATGTACCTTAAAATCTCGTAATTAGTAATTAGTATATGATTTTACATACGTACTATGGATCGAATTCTAATATTGTGTTGATTTGATGTGCAGAAGTTTTATCCAGAATGTGCAGCGACTCAAGTTGGCGAGGACGATTCAGATCAGTAGCGGAACTGGACTGTGAAGTTTGATCATTTCTTAGGTTTTGAATAATTCTATATATATATATTCTAATGCAAAGTACTATGTTCATAGTTTCTGCATGATAGCGGTAATTGCAAAATTAAAACATAAGTAATAGTGTTTGAATAAAGTGCAGACCCGTAAATTGGTACGAGGGCATAAACGTAATTGGGAAGCTACCGACAAAAAAGGAATCATAGGATACAAAACAGTCTTGATACAATGTTGTGTGCCCCACCACATCTGAATCTAATCTTCACCACACACTCATTTAAGTGAGCTACGCCACGTGTCCACCTCGATCTACGTACATTTACGTACTTGGTTTGTATTTAAAAGTTGAACAATACAACTCCGGAGCTGAAATCCAAATCGGAAACCCCGGAAAAGAACCGGATAGCTTAAGAATCTCGTTAGCTATCCGATTTGCTGAACAATTAGTAAAGCTAAGCAAAACGTTAATAAAAGAAGATTTTAGTGCTACCAATGATATTGATAGCCTACTCAAGCAAACCAACATGGGAAGCCGTAAACTCCAAACTCAAATATGATACAATAGGACAATCTTCACCGCACACTCGCATTTAAGTTAACTACCCCACGTGTCGACCTCGATCTCCGTACATTTACATAATTGGATTGTTTGTTTCTTTGAAACAAATTTAAAACTTAATTGCTCGTTAGTCAATTTGGGGATTGAAACTCGTGAGCTACCCAACTCGCTATGCTAATAAAAGAAGTAGTGCAATAGTCTCCATAGCTGCTAATTTAACCGCTAATTTTGCAGTATCACCATAGTCTCCATGGCTGCTAATTCAGCCTCTAATTTTGAACAATTGATTAGTCAAATATTTTATAATCATTGTGTCTAGGTAATAGCTTGTATATGTTGAGACTCAATTTCTTCAATAAAATCAATCAAAAGGTTTCTCATTTTCTTCAAGAAGACTCTTGGGCTACCAATGATCGCGTACTCAAGCAAGTTTTCAACTAACACGGGAAGGTCGTGAAGCCCAAACTCGAATATCATACAATAGGTCAGTCTCTATGTTTCGGATTTGTGACATTCTCCAACTGAAAACCAATGAACGAAGTAATTTAGAGAATAGAATATTATTGAACATATTCTTCACTTAACACGTCTAGATTTTATAAAAAGTGTCATGTCATGTCGTGTCGTGCCCCGTGCCTATGCAGCAACATAGCAAGCACCTCTGTTCTGCATTCTGTGAAGACAACATATGAGTAGATGAGGCATAAGTTTGGGCCGGAGAACAATCTTGGGCCATGCTAATTTGGGTCCTGAGAGCCATGTGGTTGATGCAGATAATGCAGCTTCTAAATATCATTTATCACTTGGGGAATGTATCTTTGAAGCTGTGGGTCGAGTAAAATTTGACATGAATTGACTTAAGAGAGTTCTTGCAATTTCTCTATTTTGTTTCAGTTTAATATCTACTAGTAAATTAGCAAGTAATCTTAATTGCACACTGAATTTTTGTATGATGCATGATATACTTTTGTGAAAGTTTATTGGACTTCTGACCCACAAGCAAGAGCAACCTAACCCGCTAATTTAACTCATGATTGAAACTTTTTTGGCTCATTTATAAACCAAACTATTTTTAACCCGACGTGTTTGGTATGGGATGTCAAGCACTTGAAGGTTCGACTACTCACTGTTTAAGCATACTTCTGAAGTAGTAAAATTTCACATATTCGATACTATCTCTAATAATGTAATGACTGATAATTAAAAATTATATGAGATTGGTTATGAGTGGTGAGTTGATTTGAAACATTGATTAATTTGTGATCAGTAGCCGATATTAATTAGTTTGTTTTTTTAACACATAGTCGATATTAGTTTTTAGTTCTATTTTAACGGTAATTTGTATACGAACATTCACATACACATTTATCGATATCGCGTAAGAATAAAACAAAGAATAATAATATGTAACGTTATTTTACATAGAAAATAGTAATTGAAATAAAAGTGCTAAGTTTGTATTATCCAAGTATCTGAAACTCCACAAACAAGCACTTCCTTAATATATCCAACTCTCTTTAAAAATCAACACTTGCCTTTCTTAAACTTTGACTAATCACAAAAATATGAAAACGAAATGCACAAATTTACAAATCTGTTGTCCATATTATTTATAATAAAATTTAAAAAATTACAAAGTATGTAATTATCTGTGAAAATAATATTATAAAAAGAAAATAGCTAAATAAGAAGCTAACACCAACTCATGTCTCATGTCTCCCATCACATATCACAATATGAGATATCAAGGTTGGTGGCAAGTGGCATACAGTATTTATGATGGAAGCTACTGCACGAAACCACAATTCCGCATGATTACAAAATGATGTCATTAAAATCGATTAAAATGTTTTCTTCAAAAAAAAAAAAACGATTAAAATGTCGTGCGTCACGGTGGATGGACGTGGGTCTGTTTGAGCGTGAGATAATGGTGTCATATGGCACGATAATCTGCTCAACGCGATAAAATGATATTATTATACTGCTTTTTCTTTTTGTCCCATCTCAACTTTATCCATTAAATAAAAAGTAAAAGGCGTCCGTGGAGGCGCAATATTCATGACACACATCTTCACGCAGGAAGTCGTGGGTTCAAATCTTATTGTGCCGATGGAGTGGGGTTTGAGTTAATAGATGAGAGTTAACTCTGTTGTGTAACCCAATTTTTTTTTTTGCCGATTTATAAAGCCCCCGATTGTGCACGTGACGAGCTCACCGATAAAATGAAAAATGTGAG
>JAYMSZ010002033.1:0-12815 GCA_036897665.1 Pelargonium citronellum
GGTCGTCGTATCAGGGTGGGCCGTTGGAGATTATAATGGTGGAGGAAGGGCAAAAAGGGAAGAAGATGAATGTGCCAAGAGATTTCTCAGGTTATATACAGTCCGGTTGCTGCGTAGAAATCTGAGATTGTGTGAATTTACATTTTGTGTACGGAGTGTGTGAATTTTGTAAATAATTATCAGTTGAGCATTAGCAAATATATGATCATTTACTGCGTTTTCTACACTAAGTACCATTCTATGTCATGTAAGTGTGGGACAACAATATAATACCAAAACTACATGGGAGAGTCAGTCAGCTGGTCCTTGTACCATACTTGCATTTAAGGCCAAAAAAGAGCTCAATTCATGAAGCATAATTCAATATAAGGATGCATCATTTTTAGAGCATACCTTGTGTAACGCCTTCGCCTTGCTAGGAGAAAAATCATTTAGGAAGGCTTCTTCCTATTGATAGTTTGCATCTGCAGCATCATCTGGATCCAAATCCTGAACAAATCCAAATTCCGTGAGGCTCCCTGCAAAATGTATATATTAAGTACCAAAAATAAGCATGAAAGGAGGATACTCCAAGTAAAAACAAATTAAACATATGGCTGCTAACCTTGTTCGAGGTGAGGTTTTAATGAGTTGATTTTCTTCAAGACTTGAACTTCTTCGTAATGTATTCAAACACATCTTCCTTCCCCCTTCGAGTAAACTAAGGTCATCTTGTATGGCATAGTACTCTACTTACATGAAGATGTCCTCAACACGGTACTCTTTTTACTTATTGGTGTCTTCAAAACTTTCAATGAAAACAACAAAAGTAGGTGAAATATTAAGAACACCATCACCAAATAAGCACGGTGGAACATAAGCAATTTCATTTAGCCAAACATATGACACACAATATAACAGGCTAGAAAGAAAAAAGCCAATAAAATTTACTGCATGTTGCTACTATGATAGTGAATACCCAGTATAATAATCTCGATGCAAATAAACATCCTTAAGACGACCAAACTGCCCAAATGGTCTCCAAAAATCTTCTGGCCTATCATAGAAACATAATAGATTATATTACCGGTGGTCCATTACAAATTACCCAGCCTTCGGAAGGGAGGACATACAGAAAGTTGGAGAATGGAAGACTATGATTAACTTCAATAGTTATTTTTTAATTTGACTTCCATTCTCCAAATGCACATAATTGTTCGTGCAGTAAGAGACCATGTAATTATATACGTTTGTGTTGTGTAAGCAAGGATTTGATTTCATGAGATGTAGTCAAGTGACTAATGACATTGAAAATAGTCATGTTTGACAACAAATCAAATTAGCCCATATAAGAGATCAAAACCACCTTTCAAGGTGCATGTCCTTCAAAACAATTTTGACATTCCCAATAACAGCAATTTCCTGTTGCTATAGTTAGCCAAACTTAACAGGAAAATTTAACACAAACAATCTTGGAAACAATAGACCTCATCAACCATTTTATGCAACAATGATACCAAAGAAGCAACAAAAAGAGGAGAAACACAAACCAGCAGTCATGGCAAAGATTGTGAGCAAGAAGACTAGTAGGAAGGTCTCTACTATTTGCACTGACTTTTCAACCTATGACAAAAAGAAAACAAAGAATACACTATGTATCAGTACAACAAACACAGCAATGGTAGCATGCTTTGTGATACTTGGTGGAAACAACAATAGCAAATCAGGTCAAATGAACACAATACACAATTACACATCAACTGGATGTTACTTAGAAAGTAACAGAGCGAAGGCAGGTAATTTATTCAAACGTAATTAAGGAAATCAATCCATTAAAATAATCTCAACCATTAAACTAAAGGTTCAAAATAATGTATATCATGGATTGTATCAAATTTTTTATTATGAATACAGTACTTTCCATGGGATTGTAGTTAACACAAGCGATTTTATTTCTTTAATTGCATTTTTATTAGATTCAGTAGTTTTTAAAGGAAAATTGTCTACATTTTCCAGAATTGAACTCTTAAACGAAACAAAACATCAACTATATGGCGAAAATCCCATCTACAAATGACAACTCGATTAAGATGACGATTTTGAAGTAAAATAGATACATGATATAAATTGCAGCCATAACATAAGAGATAATTTTCTATTAGATTCTGATTGTTTCTAAGGAAAAATTCGAGAGAAGATTTTCCTCTCAAACAAAACAAAACATAAGAAGAAAACTGGTTACATGATCAAAATCACAGCAATGAGAAGAAGAAAAGAAAAACAAATAAACCTGAAAGACGATGAAGAGGAGGATTCTCTGTGACTCGGTGGAGCGAAGAAGACGGATGTTCTGATTCAATGGAATGTCGAGAAGCTTCTTTTTTTGTTGTTGTGTGGGCAATGATAGGATAGATTCTTCTGGAAGCTCCAAACCCCAGAATTCCGACATTCATTTATTTTATCGACGGTTGAAAAGTGGACCCCAAGACGTCAAAGTTGGATTGACAACTACACGTTGTATACATCTTATTGGGCTATCTCCTTTCAGCCCCACACGACAAGTCCAATTTAATAAGCCTCGTTTTGGTTTGGACGACCTGTCGTTCACTTCCCATCAGAAAACAACGTGGTGGTCTCGTCATTAAGGGCGTTATTGTAAATTCAGATAGGTCAACGAGAAAAGACGGTTGGAAACAGTTAAGATATAAAAGCCAAAAAGAAAATGGGGATAGCGCCAAATTTGCAGCGGAGCCTGTCGCTTTGAGATATACGAGATCAGATCATGTATCCAAATTCAGAGGTACATTTGTTTCTTTCATTTCCAGATTCTTTATAGTTCCGAATCAATCTGAAATTTTTATCCAATTTTTCTCTAAATTCTGCGTTTATTGGTTTTGACTCTTAATTGAATTTTTTAATTGCTTTGCTTATTAGGATTCTTGGGTTCTACCCAATTCTGGATTTGGCATGAACCTTTTGTGATCGAATCTCTAGACCCATCCAACTAAATCCGGTAATTCTTTATCATTGTCTGATTATTTTATGTTATTTTTCTGAAAATTCTGTGGAACAGTTCTCAATTTTGCATAAAATAGGAAGAAATTAAAAAGGGTTTGGTAGATTGATAGATATAGAGATAGAAAAAGGATGGATTCATGCACCAAATCCATATAATTGGGTTTAGGTTCAATGCCGTTTTGTTATGGTTGATGGAGTTTTAGTCTCTTGCTGTGGCTTTTGATTGATTAGTTGTAGCTGAAATTTTGTTTTAGGTGTCTTTAAAATGGATCCGCCTAAAGTTGAGGTCGGACAGGTGCCGGAGAAGAATAAAGATGGGAAGGATGAAGGTCTCCCGTTCCATTGTGACCTCTATGATACAGAAGTGGCTCACAAGGTAGCTCAAGAGCTTCTCCCGGGATTAGCCACAGCTTGTGTTGACAACACAACGGGCGGCCTGTTCAAGGCCCCCGCTGCAGTTGCTGTTGATTTGAGAAAGCAAATGGTGGAATATCTTACTCAGAGAAGCGAAAGTTTTGTTGCTGAATCTGTTATCCTAGTAAGTGATCCCGACGCAGAAATTAAGGACCATCCTTGCGATATCATTGCTGCTTTTATCGATGACTTCACAAGCACCCAGAGGAATTGGCTTAGTCGGGTTTCGGGATGGCTACTGAGCGAAAAGAGAGAAGACAAGATAGATGATTTTCAACAAGAAATGGAAAAAAGTGATTTTTGGCCGATGGAGAGGAGGGAACCAATAAGTAAGGGTTTGGTGAAGAATGTTGACTTAAAGAACATATATCACTGCAATATGAAACTAAAGTCTGCTGAAGAGCTCGCTGAGCACACTTCAAACTGCAGCTTTAGGATTATTACCTGCAAAAATGAGGGTTGTATGGCAAAATTTATTGCAGCTCACATAGAGAAGCACGATTCCGCCTGCTCCTACAAGATACTTCCGTGTGATCAGAAGTGTGACGCTAAGATCATAAGACGCGAGATGGACAAGCACTGCATTACTGTTTGTCCAATGAAGCTTGTGAACTGCCCATTCTACTCGGTGGGTTGTCAATCCTCTATACCATTTTGTAAAATTGAACACCATCGTGCGGAAGGTCTCCGGTCTCATTTGCTGTGTATTCTTCAAGGTATACATAAGGAGGCATCGACTGAAGATCTGGAAAAGCGGCTAGAGCAATTAGAAAAGGTAATTCTTAAGAGTGGGTTTGAAATTTGAACACTTTTCTGTTTGCAGAACCGGCATATTATCAAAAGAGTAGGAATGTATATAATAGAATGCTTCACGTATACTTAGTCTTCTTCTACACTGTCCACACAGTATCATGTGCTTTTAGGTTGCGTTTGGGAACATGAATTTGATTTGAAATTCGTCATTTGAAATTTTGGATTTGAAATGTTGTATTTCAAATACAAATATAAAGTATGGGAAAACATAGAATTTCAAATGACAATGTATGAGCTATCATTTGAAATCTCATGTTCTAGGCATGTTTTGAATGCTATTGGATTTCACTCAAATCCAAATCCAAATTCTTGGAGTTCCCAGAAACACCTCATTTGGCTCAAATCCAGCATTTTAAATCAAATGATGGTTCCCAAACACACCATTATTTTGCTTATCCAAGAAAAAAGTATGAAATTTTGCACTAGATAAGCTAACATCAAGATCCTCGAGAATGAAACTTGACGAGATGGTGTCCTAACTCCTAAGTGCCTATTCATCTACTCTTGACTTTTTATATGCCTGAATTTCCTTGTGTACTTTCACGGGCATTAATAGGCAATCTGGTAGTGGATAGTTTTAAGTTAACTTAACCCGGTACCGTAGAATTTATTTTATTTTTACATTTTGGTTTTATCAATTTTAGATAGAAACAAAGAATTCGTTTCGTAGTCATTATTATCTACTCAAGTTTTGATCATGTTTATGTATGAAATCTTATTTAGTACTCCAATCTCTTCTGCAAACAGTTCTCTAACAATTGGCTAGACTTCTCCATTTTTGCATGAAAAAGTTTTTCTCTGCTGGACAATTTTGTTCTCTTTGAGCTTCTTTGACACTGCATAATCTAGGTTACTCTTACTTTTCAATATTAGGTTACTTTCTGAAAATAAATAAGTACGACATAGTAACCGAGGTATGCATTTTGATGACAGATTATTTAAGGGGTTTGAATAGTACATTAAGTTGTAGGACATAACATATTGAAGCATCAATTCAAGATTTAGCTGTCATTAATTTTTTTATGTTTTCAACCCTTTATCTATTGTAATTCTTATTTGTTCACTCTGTATAGAAATCTGAAGAAACTAACATTGTTTATGCTTAACTCAATTTATTTATTTCTTTGGAACTTTTGATATTCCGATTGAAAGTACTTTTTGCTGATAACAAAATTCTCTTATACAAATTGTCATCCGGCTGACGCATGATTAAGATCAAAACTTTTCATTTTATGAGACAGACATCCACTTCTGGTCAGCTGTCCGAAACTCAAACTGCGAGAGCTCTGACCAATGCAGTCAAGAGTCTTGATGCCAAGTTAGGACCATTAGGAGCCAGCGGTAAAAACAAGGATAGCGAGAAGGCAAGCAGTGCGGACAAGGATAGCGAAGAAGTCAGTTCTGCAGACAAGGGCAATGAAAATGCCAACAGTGCAGGACAAGATAACAAAGAAGCCAATGCTGCAAGCAAGGTTAGTGAAGAAGTCAGCATCGCAGACAGGTCTAGTGAAAATGTCAGCAATGTAGACAAGGATGGTGAAAATGCCAGCAATTCTGAGCAAGATAAAGAAGTCAATGCTGCAAACAATGTTAATGAAGAAGTCGGTGACGCAAATAAGGTTAGCGAAGAAGTCATTGCCACAGAAAAGGCTAGTGAAGAAGACGTTGAAACACAGAAGGTTAATGAAGAAGTCAATGACACTAACAAGGCTAATGAAGAAGTCAATGACACTAACAAGGCTAATGAAGAAGTCAATGACACTAACAAGGCTAATGAAGAAGTCAGCGATGCAGACAAGACTAGTGAAGAAGGAGATGCTGCAAAAAAGGCAAGTGAAGAAGAAGAAGACCTTGGAAACAAGGTTAGTGATGAAGTCACCACTGAAGACAAGGTCAACGACGAAGTCAGCCCTTCTAACGAGAATAGTAAAGAAGTCAGCGCTGCGAATGAGGCTAGTGACGAGGTAACTGCAGACCCGGTTGGTAAAGAAGCTAGTACTACAAACAATATTGAAGAAGTTAAAGAGAGTTAAATACGGCAAGTGCACCAGATGATACCAAACAAGTTGGATCAATCAATTCGACAGTTTTGGCGAACCCTGTTCATCATACAAAGAAAACTCACCTTACCAGAGTTGGTTATACATTAAAGTTTTCCATCTTTTTGCTTTTTTTGAAGTTGTGTTGTAGCTCTTGTGGTGTAAAGATCTTGAGGTCATCCATTTTTTCCCTCTCCTCTTTTTTTATCATTAAGCACTATACCTGTGCTGATTGTTGTACTCTATGAAAGATACTACAAAATTTGATGAAATTAATGGAGATTCTTGTTCTTTTGTAATTGTGATCTATTTTGCACATTCTTTCCAGAGGTGATTATGATTTTTGAGATATAAAGAAGAAACCAAACTTAGGTTTCTCAGACAGAGCCATGGCAGTTGTTAAAAATATTAGTATTTGACAAGAACATATGAACACTGAACACTGAAAAATAGCATTAACTTTGATCATGTTTTCATATTTGTCCCTTCCAATGTTTCACATTTGCCCCTACAAGTACTTCAAACAAACTTAATCAGAGAATTAAATAGAAAAACAATTACAATTGTGAATTAAACCCAAGAGATTCACCTTAGTAAGATTAGATCCACCAACTAAAAATATGAAGCTTGTTATGTTATATTGAAATCATAGGTAACTATAACAAAAATTATTTAAAAAGATTGGCTAGTACTACTAAACCAACCAATAAGAGATTGGTGTTGTTCACATTTGTCAAGCTCGTAAGAAAAATTCAAATTGGGCTAAAAAGAAACAAAGCTATCTAGCTTGCTAGAATCAAGGTTCAACCCAATCTCTGTTGAAAACTGTTGAAAAATTTATCACTCTGTCAACTCTGATATATATATGTTTTCCTTTTCTTTCTGTTGTAAAAACAGCTAACTAATATATATCTTATTAGCTCATATTTTATTTTATTAGCACTTAATTTCACTTTTTAGGAATCAATCCTAACAGAATTCTATGCTAAAATAGTTTCCAGCCGAACAAAAATATCCCATAAAAGCAAAACCAATGAGCCAAATTTCCATATATAGAATACACAAATAAAAGGCTCCAATATTTGTGGAGAAAATAAAAACTTCCTACTGTTTTTCAATAACAAAAAACATAGGTGGTTAGAGTTGGAGGGTAACTACTACTGATACTTGTATTTAATCTATGTTTCTATATATAATCTTCACATGAATGTTGGCAACTTAGACAAGATTTTCTTGATTCTTGATCTCTGTATTGACTTCTTTAAACTTAACTTGTTAAGAGTCTTGATCTTGCTGGTTTTGAGAAAATGGATGGTTTTTTGGTGAGATCCATTAATGTGAAGTCTGCACTGCGGTCTATTAGTTTCAATGGTCGACACAAAGAACCTACGATGATAAGATTTGGTTCGGGAAGAATGACATTCAAAGCATCTCTCAGCTTTAAAGGAAGAGAATTGGATACCAAGATATCACTAAAGTCTCTTCCCTCGGATAACAAAAACAATGCGAGGGTTAAATCAGATTACGAAAGACATGATGCAGCAATTAGATTGCAGAAGGTGTACAAAAGTTTCCGAACCAGAAGACAATTAGCAGATTGTGCTGTTCTTGTGGAGCAAAGATGGTTAGTTTTGTTGATCTATATGTTCAATTCTCTTAGAATAGCTATTTTGTGTGTCAATTGTTGGGTTTTGATACATGTAATGAACATGTTATATAGGTGGAAGGTGTTAGATTTTGCTGAACTTAAGAGGAGCTCGGTATCCTTCTTCGAAATTGAGAAACCTCAGACTGCATTTTCGCGTTGGTCACGAGCAAGAACTCGAGCTGCCAAGGTAACATCTTGATATACTTGTTGGTTTCGAACTTATCAACGTAGGCTTTTGAGTTTGAGAAAGTTTAGCACGGTATCAGAGCGGGTTTTTTCTTCGTTTCCAGGTGGGAAAAGGTTTATCTAAAGATGAAAAGGCTCGAAAACTTGCTTTACAGCATTGGCTTGAGGCTGTAAGTACAATATTCTTAGTAACAAAACACAATGGATAGAATTTGAAACAAGTTGTTGATCTTGTTCTTTCTTGTTGCTAGATTGATCCTCGCCACCGTTATGGCCATAACCTCCATTTTTATTATGTCACATGGCTACAATGTAATAGCCAACAACCCTTCTTCTATTGGTAAGATTCCTAGCTAAGTTCTTTGTCTTACACTTTATCGACATTTGATTAGAAGAATGAACGTTTTTTTTGTTTGAATGCGTAGGCTCGATGTTGGAGATGGAAGAGAAGTCAATCTAGAAAGATGCCCTAGATCAAAGCTTCAACAACAGTGCATCAAGTACCTCGGTCCGGTGAGTCCTTTCTCCTTCCAATCGCCCCTGAATGATTTGAAACTTGAAAGACGTGCATATTGTAAAAAAATCATCTCAGCTAAAAACTTAAGCCAATAGTTGAAGTCTTAATATTAGTTTTCTACGTCTTTCAGAGAGAAAGAAGTGCATATGAAGTTATTGTGGAGGATGGGAAATTGGTGAACAAGCAAAGCGGGCAAGTTATTGATACAACCGGAGAACCCAGAGATGTTAAATGGATTTTTGTCCTGAGCACATCAAGAACCCTATACGTCGGGAAGAAGAACAAGGGCATATTTCAACACTCGAGCTTCTTGGCAGGAGGAGCCACATTGTCTGCCGGAAGATTAGAAGTTGAAAATGGCATTATCAAGGTGAGTTTTTCAAAATCTTGATTCTTGTTCTCTCCATATATCTAGGGCTTGTCCTTGACTTGTTATGGTTTCTTGACAGGCAATTTGGCCTCACAGTGGACATTAGCTTCCAACAGAAGACAATTTCCAGGAGTTCACATTATTCCTTTGCCAGCATAATGTAGATCTCACAGATGTGAAGGTAGTGAAAACACTAAGTAACATTTTTTTTATCAGCAAACGGTACTTTTATTAGAAAACAAATAAAGTACAACACTGAGTATTGTATATTCTTTTGCCATTTTCAGCAAAACCCATATGAAGAGAGTGAATTATCTGGTATTTTACAATCAGAATACGAATCTTCAATCCGAGGAGGTGAAAATGTAGCTGAAGTAAAAGCTACAAGAAATGGACGAAAACTACCTTCTATAATCACCAAACTCAGGACAATAACCAAACTCAAACCGCGGGCAAGAGGCAATGTTTTGGACAATCTTAAGTCTGATGGACTCCCATCTCCAGATTCTCCTCTTCCATGTTATTACTACTTTTCTGATGATGATGATGAAGATGAGGAAGAGGAAGACGAAGGTTACGAAACAGCAGAAGATGAATCGCCATTATCAGACGAAGATTTCATGTTTCGGAAACAGAATCTGTTTGATGAAGATCAAGAAGATGAGAAGCCTATTCCTAAAGAAAAGATCATGCAAAGGATTGATTCTCATAATGCACAGAAGTCATATCAGCTTGCTCACCAACTCTCATCTAAATGGACAACTGGAGCTGGGCCTAGGATTGGATGCATGAAGGACTATCCTTCAGAGCTTCGGTTTAGGATTCTCGAACGTCTTGTCTCCAAGACCAAAAGAAACCAAATGGAATAGGAAAACAGCATCTCAAATTCGGGCTCCAATCGTAAACTACATTTCGTGTTTTTATTCATTTTGAGAACCTATGTTACAATATGTCAGTACATGATTACAGTATAGAACAGATGTTGAAGTGAAATATTACATGAATTGGCTAGATGAAAGGATATATGATATACTCAGCATAAAATAAGTTCCATATAAACTTATAGAACCTTGTGGTTACATCCTGCAAAATGCAACCAAATGTGTGATTAGTGACAGAAAGAAATAAGAGTGTATATACCTTTATATATGTATACAAGCTATGTATTACCTTTGTGTAATTTGCTAGTTCCAACAGCCATATCTGAAATCAGGGACAAATATTGAATGTGAGACAAGTTTCATAAACTTATTGCAATACATATACATTAAAGAAAATGCAAGATAGGCAGATAAAAGAAGCATAATGTTCACAAGAGACTACATCCTGCTATTCAGCAATCACATAAAAGTTCATAACCGAGAAATCAGAAACTGACCTGGTAAATCAAGCTCAATGCCAAGATTATATGCACAGGTATCATTAGGTTGCGGCTGAAAACCTGTAATGAGTAGGTGAATTTGGGATCATCCCATTGCACATAGATGAAATAGAGCCCATAGATCATTAAGACACTTTAGTGAAACAATTAAGAGTACGTACCTGAGGCATGTAAATAGCTGGTAATATAGAAGCATCATATATAGTTCAACAGCAAAAGGCCAGAACCAAGATATGCAATGTTTCTAACTCCAAGCTTTGTTGCAAAGGTTGGGATCTGGAACCTGTGAATATATATAATCAATAACATTGATATATATCAGATCAGCTCAAATTATAAACAACATTATGCAGACAGTTCCTACACTTACTTGCGATCTCCCTCCACGTCGGGAAGATCTTTTGTTATGGCTATCACCAGAGCAAATAGAGTTACAAATGTTATGATGAAAACCACAGGTAAGCTGCACGCATAACGTTTTAGGTAAGCAATATGAGTTATGTATATTAATAATTCGTCTGTGTTATGAATAAGAAATTTAACCAACCTCCATTGAAACTCAAGACCAAGGGTAGCTCTTATTGCATAATTAACACCAACGTTAAGAAGGAATCCCCGAACCTGAAGAAGTTTATGTTCATCCCATCAATTCTACTTGACCACCTAAATTCAACTACCCTCGTAGAACAAACATAGAAAGTAATTGCTGAAAATGGATAGAATGGATACATAAACCATACCAATAGGCAATAGCCATGCTGATTGAACTGAAAGATCCCTTGCAACTATGGGCAAATCGGGTTTGTTCCCTGTGAATGAAATACAAAAGTCAAATCAAATTCAAAAACTCTTTAACATAGGCAACTTCCTAATAATAGTTTGCAAGGTCTTAAACCCAATAAAATGTTCCACCACAAGTTCAGAATCATAGTTTATATATAAATATCAATTATAGTACATAGCTAATTTTGAGAGTATATATAGTCCCATACTTGTCAATTCCAATATCGTAGATCTGGTTGATGCCAACTATATAACCATTTGCGCATATTAGAGCAAAAACTCCAGAAAGTGCCTTGAACACTAGAGACCACTTTATCAAATTTGGGTTCCCAATCAACTCTCTTGACAACAAATTAAAGCACTGTCAAGTGACAACAACATAAAGATTAGCATCTGTCAAAAAATGTTGATCATACTCTTAATTTGTGGGATAGCTACTTACAAAGACCCTATAACCGTCCCACGAATGGTGTGGGGTCGAAGAAATCTCCAGCAAGCGTCGCTTAAAGCTGAAACTTTGTTTATTATCGTATCAGCTCCAGCAGCTCCAGCTTCAGTGCAGGCCTGGGAGCGTTAACTTTCACATCAATGCCATATATGAACTTAAAGTCATAGACCAATTTAACATATATAAACAAGCTATCCAGAACAAGAAGTATAAAACTAGATGTCACTTGCAGGGTATTCAGAAACAATACTAAACTACTATATATATGGCAAAATGATATGCAAGTTGGTTGTACAATCAGTGCCCTTTCAAATTTTCACTATGCTTGTTTGAGCTTATTGAATTGAAGCTTCAAGTTGACCATTACAAACCCAATAAGTGGATATACCTTTTTCCCATAGGTGACATCAATCAGTGTTGGTTTAACTGTGGGTTTTTCTTAATATTAATACTTATTCTGTCACAAGATGAGCTTCCTTGTTTCTACTTCGAGAAAATTTAAAAAGAAGTTAGTCATTGGCATATTTACTCTCGTATCTTATGACCATGTGTTATAACAAAGCTAAGAGATACTAACATACTATAATGATACTATTGACAATTCATGCATAACTAATTTTCTAAAAAAAATGACAGAAAACACTCCTTTTGAAACGAAGATATCGTATTATCTTGAGTTCCTCTTTTTCTACCGAGGAAAATATCTTCTCAATTTAATCTAATAATAAAATTTTATGAAACATACCCTTATAAATTTACGGCTGCAATGTCTGGTAGAGACATATTTAGGATTGGAGCAGCCAAGTGAAGGCAAAAATTGGAAACATTTTAATTTTTTGAAATCTTGTATACCGTTAGTTTGGTAGAATTATCACTTTTTTTCTCTCCATAAAATAACCAACCAAACAATTTGTTAAACAATAATTTCAAAAATAAATTGTAATAAATATATATTCATAAAAAAATAATGTCGAAGTTTTGAAATTTAATTAATTTTTAAATTAAAACAAATAAATATAAAAATCAAAGTAAAAAATATATTTTTCTATGTTTTCTAATGATTCTTTAAAAGTAAAAATATTACAATGTACACAATAAATACAGTGAAATTGTTAAAAAAAACAATATACTTGTGCTATAAAGTATATATTACATTTTTCATTTTATATATATATATAGAGTAAAATGGGTATCAGTTGACTGATATAAAGTTATATCA
>JAYMSZ010002034.1:0-12815 GCA_036897665.1 Pelargonium citronellum
CGAATGGGGATTATTCTGAGTATGGTCACAAGACTTAAATGTGCATATCGTTGTATGCGAGCCTGCTCAGGATTACCTCATGATTTACACAAAAAAAAATATGTGTATCATGTATGTGTTTATTATTATTATTTTTGTCATTTGAAAATATCAATCTTGCTTTATAATATACTACTTCATCAAACAACTACTTATATTTTGTAACTTTTTTTTTTTGACACAATATTTGTAACTTTTGACAAGAGAAGCACTATCAGTTTTTCACCCCCATTTCCTTTTCTTTCTTTTTTATCCTAACAAAACCAACTTTGACTTCTACTTACTTATCAATAGCACTTTTATTTTCTTTTTGGCAAAAGCCTACTTTTGCTAGTCTTTCCCAGATTTTGCTGAACACTATGCTAATTTTTCATTTTATCCAACAGAAGGAGACAAATTATATTATTTTCATAGTCTTCAGTTCCTCACTATTCAAAAAAGCAGTACCGGCTGTAATATAGAATTCGGCAATATAATTGGCCATCTGATGCGACACATTAATTTAGGGTGATGATAAATCCAAACCAAAAAGTTAAATCCACATTTTTTTACTTAATCTGACCAAAATACCCCTATCACATTCTTCTCTAAACATTAAAGTGTAGTGGTTGTGGCTCACGCCCCAATGAGAAGAAGATAATAATATACTAAGAAAAATTTATGTAGCTTTAGTTTGTTTTAGTGTATTTATTATTATTAGTTTCATTTTTCACTGCTATTTTTGTTTCTTTAGCTAGCTTTATACTTTTTTTTAGGACTTCTTGAGCTTTATACTAATTTGTTGGTGATCAATAAATAAAAAATGAGGCTTGGCTCGATAATATTTTGCTCGACTTGAGTTCGGCTCGAGCTCAAACAAACTTATAGAAAAGGGTTTAGATTCGATGCGGTAAATAAATAGTCTAACTCGACTCGACTTGTTTATATTTTATCATACATTAAGATTTATTAAATTTTAAAATAAAAAATTAGTACATGTCAATAAATATAAAAAAAAATTACTGTCATATGTATCTAAACATTACATAAATAATATTTGTACACATGCATGTTAAATGTTTTATTTTATGAAGAAACATGTTACATATTTATGTTTTCAATTTAATATTTTTAATTTAAAATTAATAATCGAACTAACTTGCGAGTCTATCGAGTCTCTAAAAGCTCGGATCGAACTTGTTTAATCATTACAAATTTAAGCTGAATATTTAGCAAGTCGAGCTCGAACGGTTCACTAAAAGCTCAGCTTGTTTACACTTATATTAACCATTGAATTTTACACAAAATATTTTAAAAAGTTTGCAATGACAAATTCATACTTTCCTTCCTAGGTTTGTTATAAGTTTCCAACAATCTAATGAAAATTGATAAGAAAATATTTTAAATATGCAATAAAATATTTAATTTAATAATCTTATTTAGTCGGTTTTCCGAAAAAATAATACTTCTTTGCTTCTTCTACCTCCATGGTGAGCAGCATATATAATGGAAAGAAAAATGTGAAATGAAGGGAGAGGTGATAAGTGGGAGAGAGAATGATGAGAGATAAATATTAATATCAAAATACTTTTGCACAGATTTCAAAAAAATTGTTCATATTTTATTTCACTAAATACATTTTAGTTTAATTGGCTAAGAGTTTTTGGTGACAAGGGTAATTTAGTCAGTTCATGCAAAAAGGTGTGGATTTATCCATTATTGATTTGGATTTATCACCGCCCTATAAATAATGTTCTTCACCTGGGATTTCTGTCTCTCATAGATAGATATAATACTTAAATTATATTTTTCACTAGTTCAATATGATTTGTCAATAATATAGATATAAATTTAGATTGACTCAGTTCGATATGTTACAGCAGTTTAAATTAAACGATTTTATGCTTATGTTGATTATAATATATTATTATTGTCGATCATTTTACGAAAAAATACGTGCGTGACTAATGTTATTAACTTGTTTTGTAAGTATTATATCTCAAACAAAAACTAACTGATATTAGTTTTAGAGAACACATTGACAAATCCAGACCTACATATATAAGATGCCAAAGAATGTCAAAACTCACTACAAAAACCATTAATAGATTAAAACTAACTCTAAAAGAAATGATCCAAAAAAGAATACCAAAACTCACTACAAAAACCATTAATAGTTGTTAAAAACAAACTCTCCAAGATATGGTCCAAAATCTGAGTTGCTTGCCTCAAAAAACTTCCAGAAAAGAATCAAATTCTCAATTCCTCAACCAATACTATGTAGTGAACAAAATTTGGGGATTTCAATGGATGGCAAATTTTATTCTTCAAGCTTCCACAGTCTGAGAGGCAGTTCCATTCTGATACACACCCTTTTCTCTAGGATATGCATTACCATTGTTATTGCTGCTGTTGCGTCCATTGTTTCCACCACCATTGCGCCCATTGCTGCCACGAGCTCGACCAGAGAACTCGCCTCGCTTTTCATTCTCCCTACCGGAGAACTCTCCCTGCTTTTCAAAGTCATTTCTGCTATAGCCCCGACCTCCAAAGTTTCCTCGAGGCCTGAAACTATCATTCCGGAAACCACCACGAAACCTCCCTCCTTCGTTATTATCTGCAAGATAAAAGGTTCAACAAAAGCTTAGCTTTTCTCTGCTTCTAGCACATTGAAAACAATACTTCCTCCGTCTTAGTTTATGTTTTCAAAAGAGTCAAGGAGAGAAGTTAGTTGTGTTATATTTCCTATTCTATCCCATACAAATGTGTTGTAACAAACTTGGGAGATACTAACTAATTTATTATAAGAACACTATGGTAATTCATGCATAACCAACTTCCTAACAAAGAAACAAGACACTCATTTGATGCATGAGAAACATGAGTCATTTTGGAACGGAAGAAGTAACTTGTTTGAGGAATGTTGGAGAATCATAACTTTATAGGTTGTAAGAAACTTAAATTTGGTGCACACATTAGCTAAACATAAATATAACATCGTTGTAATACTAATCTGGAGAGGAGTAGCCATAGTTGTATATTCACTTACCTCGTCTCTTCATTTCAACGGTTGCATTGCGATTACCAACTGCGATAGGAGATGCCTGAAACAGTAAATGGCAAAATATTAGATGCTCACAAACTATCGTTATTTATTTTGTTGTTCAAGAAGAATTGACCATGATCAACTAATAACATTCTAAACAGAATTGTGATGTACAGTTTGAAAAGATCAGCCCAAACCCATTTATTAAAAATAAAATATATGGCATATGGAAAACAAAAGATAACGACAAGACAATACCTGAATTGCGCTTTCCACAGAGCTTAAGGAATCAAACTCAACAAAGCCAAAGCAAGATTGCTGATCCTGAAGAAATAAGTTCAACATACACAAGTTAGTAACATGACAAATATTGTTGTTAAAGTAAAACTGAGCAATGAAACAAACCTTGAAACCTCTAACTTGAATACCATCACGTTTAATTGAACCAAATTTCTTGAAAACTGTTTCAAGTTGTTCAGCAGTCGCATCACAAGGAAGATTTCGAATAAATATGGAATGACCCTTTGCTGTAACTAAAATAAAAAGATTATATTATTATAAACAATTCCATTCTCACAAAAAAATTCCAAGACAAGCATTAAAACAATAAAGATTAGAATAGTGCAAATGTGTAAATAAGAAGCAACCTGAACGATCAATGTTCCTTTCAAGAGAGCTGTTGCTGCTAGGAGCTGGAACTTCAGGTGGAGGAGCTGGGCGCAATGGTACTGATGGTTTTGGAGAAACCTTCACTTGGAAAGGAGCAGGATTCTCCTTCAGTGCATTCACCTGAAGGAAAATAGAAAATCATTAGTTTTGACATTGAAGTAAATCAAAATGGCAAGAACATTATTTTCTTATGGATAAACAGAAACTTACGAGTGATGCATATGACTTTTTTTCTGCATCCTGTTTGACAACAGGAGAAGTTTTTTCAGCAATTGGGGGAACATCATTCTGAGTTGAATTGCGCCAGGGATCAGTAACCTTGATCTCTTTTTCAGCAGATGGGATCTCACCATTCTCCAAATGATGATTTGATTTGTCACTATTATTATTATTATTATTAATGTTCTCCTCCAACAGTTCAGAAGTATGATTCCCAACAGAATAATCAATAACTTGAGCATTTTCTGCAATAAACAATGACACTTATATTCTTGAACTCTTATAATTAATATAGAACCACAAATTACAAATAGCAAACTAAAAGAACCTACCAGCTTCCGGAACCAGAGATGCTGCTTGAACTTCTTCATTAACATCATTTTCAACAACAATTTTTGGCTCATGGTCATAAGTTGCAATAACAGTGGTCCCGTCATCATCCACGTACCTCAAAATATCATTCAAAACAAAAAATCCAACGTTTTGAGGAGCTAGAAAAAATGACTGCGTAAACTTCCGTTTACTCTGATCTTTCCCAATTAAGAAACCAGTAACAAACACAATAACTCCATTTTGGTAAGAGATTTGAGAATCTGCTGTCAATATTTCTACTTGATAGTTATTGTAATCGAAAGAAAGAATTTGGTCATTGATGCCCTGTCCAAAATGAAACAAAAAGTATTAACAACAAAACTAATACCAGCAATCATAAATAAAAATTACTCTGTTATGCAAAATACCCCATGATTGTAATGGAACCACAACAAATATACGCTTTAACGACTACGGCATAAAGATATAGTTTTTATTTAAGACTACTCGACCACGACCAATAATTGTATAACAAAAGTAATACTGTTCATACTTGCATTGTTGTCACCGTTGTCATGACACCATTTGGTCCCGGCCGACTTAAAGAACTTGAATCCTGGTAAAATTTATGAACTTGATCGGGTGTTTGAAGTAATATGGTATAGTATTGAGCAATAAAAGCATTTCCCACTATCTCTGGGGCTGGGAGGGCTGCAGCACTTTCAGGTTGTGCTGCCATAACTGCATTAATCATCAATCACTTGTTAGATTTCAAAAGGAAGGCTAAGACAATATGATTATAGGTAGTAAAAGTAGTAACTGATCTTGGATGGATTGCAAATATATAAACCACATATAAGGTTACCTAGCACAAAAATTTAATAAGATTTCAACCACTAACTCTTTGGCAAAGAATCAACTACTATTTAAAACTTGGGATCCTATGGCGCTCTATGCACCCACATATTCATAGAGTAATAATCAATAAGTTGTATGCTCTCATTGGTTCGACTCACTCTCAATCATTAATACCTTTCTCCGTTTTCAAAATATTTTTTTTATATGAAAACAAGCCTCAAAATTCTACCCAACATTAAATCAGAACAAAGTATCAAACTTTATGTCAAGATTCATCTTTACCGACATCAATGAATCAGAAAAAATAAAAATAAATATCACTACATCAAAATTAGCACAAAGAGCAAATAATTGCAAAAGGTACAAACCCTAGATCTGCTTAGCAACATCAATCATTAAACAATTCAAATTTTGAATATACTCAAAATCAACAATGAATTTCTTAACAAACAATAAAATTATACCAACAAATCGAATCAAACCGTATTCAAACAACACCGAATCAATCAATTAACACAAACCAAACCAAACCAAATCAAATAAAAAATCAAATTGTGTAATGTATGTAGGTATCTCGTTAAGCTGAACAAAATTGGAAAAAAAAAATCACATTACCTCCTAAAGCAACAGAAGAAAACAACACAGAACCGGTGATTGGTAATGGAAGCAGAGAGGACCAAATAGAGCTCGGAGAACAGAGTGTGTCGGCGAGAACGAGACTGAGGCACGAAGAAGGAGATCTAAAATAAAAAATAAAAATAATTAGCTACTAAAGACTATTTATAGGAGTTTAAAGTTTTTACTGGAGGGAACGCACGTGACTCCAGAATAGTGGGTCCCATTAGCTTATCATCACGTGCGAGTGGAGGAGAGCAATGGACGGTCCTGATTCATGAGAATCCGTTGAAGCTTCCTGTGGTGCGTTGTACAGTAGAAGTTTTAATTATTATTTATTCTTAAAAAAAATAATTAAATCCAGGCTGTTACCTCAATATTTTGTTAGATGTGATTCGTCTACGTGGAATTTGGTATGTGAGTTGGCCAATAATAATGTCCCACGTAGGGAATTGATTTTGACTTTCTATTTTTGTTGTTTCTAGAATTTACCAAAATATTCAAGGAGTCGGTAAACTAATTAGAGGTTAATTTCTTCTAATTTGAAAAGTAAAATGACATACCTTCTCCGTGGGTTAATCGGAATTAATTTTATATTACAGGTTTGTTTCAAAATAAATAGTGATATTGATTTACAAATTATAATATTAGTAGTTTTTTACTTTTGTTTACAATCACAAACCTAATTATATTAAAATTTCATTTACAAATTATTTATTAAAAAATAAGATTGGATATTTATTTATGATAATCAAATTTAATGTAATAAGTTAATTGAAATTGATAAAGGAGTAGGAATCCTAAAATAAGATAGTTCTAGAGTGGAAAATTCTATTTGTAGTTGCTATTTCATTTTTTTACATGAATAATGAAGAAAATTAAAAATTGGTAGAAAACCTAAAAGTAGATAAAATTGGGGCATGAAACATAAAACTAGATAATTATAAGCATGTATAAAAAAAAGTCAAAATTGGTGATGGATAGGAAACCTAAAAGAGGATACAAATGGGGCGTGAAATCTAAAACTAGATAATTGTTGGGTAGAATTTCAAATACTGATAAAAATATGGATAAAATCACAAAAATACATAATTTTGGTGATGGATAGGAAACCTAAAAGTGGATACAAATGGAGCGTGAAATCTAAAACTAGATAATTGTAGGGTAGAATTTCAAATACTAATGAAAATATGGATAAAAGCACAAAAATACATAACTTTAGGGGTAAAAATTTATAGAGCTCCCGGCGAGGATCGAACTCGCGACCTTTCGCTTACGAAGCGAACGCACTACCACTATGCTACGGAAGCAGTTGCCTTTAAAACCTTCCGTTAAATTATATAACCTAAAACAGTGATCAAGCTCAAGAAAATTTCCCTAAAACCCTGAAAACCCCGAAGACGAGAGCTTTAGCAGAAGGATCGAGATGGAGGAGAGCAGTAGCAACAACAACATGGAGCATTGGAGAGCAGAGGACGCCATTGCAGGCAACGCTCAAGCTCTCGAAGCTCTCAGAGAGCTCATCACCTTCCCTCTCCTCTACTCTTCTGAAGCACGGAAGCTCGGCCTCAAGGTACATACACACACTACACTACACTCTTTTCTCCGATTCGACCATTTTGTTTCGTCTCTTAGCTTCAATTCAAGGATTTTAATCGCTTCCTGATATTTCTTCCAGTGGCCACGCGGCTTGCTTCTCTACGGCCCGCCCGGAACGGGAAAGGTATTGCTCTTCTGTGATAATTCAAAGTTTATAGGTTTTTAACTTTTGTTTTGGATAGTAATGAACTGAGCATTTGGAAGAGATAGTGAAGAGTATTGATTGTATAATTGTATGTGCGATGACATTTTTAGGTTCTGTTTGTGTTACTTTCCGTTGGAAGGTCGAGAAATCTGTCAAAATCTTCATGAAATGTTAACTGTATTGTTATTCTGAATCCATCTAAAAATGTTTTATCTACTCTGTTGTGCTGTGAATGTAATATACTCATGAGTTAGCGTTTGGATTCTTGGATTTGATTTGAAATACATGATTTTGTATTTGAGATTTGAAATGCTATGTTTCAAATTCAAATATAATGTTTGGGAAACAATAGAATTTCAAATGACAAGTAAGAGTTGTCATTTGCAATCCCAAGTTTCAAATATGTTTTGAATCCTATTGGTTTTAACTCAAATCCAAATTCTTTATGCATCCAGACATTGTACTTTACTCAGATTCAGAATTTCAAATCCAAGTGAACCATTAGGTCATTGCTGGATGTTCATTTTAATTACTTGCTTTGTTTTCTTCTTATTTTCCTCTTTCATTTCACAATACTAGACAAGCTTGGTGCGAGCTGTTGTTCAGGAATGTGGAGCACATTTGATTGTTATCAGGTATTGATCGTGCTGATAGGCTGGTTGTTTTTTTGTTGAATTGCAGTTGATTTATGAGGTTTTATTTTAATTTTTGGATTTTTTTGGTTTCCTTTTAATTTCTGTATTGGTTTTTGTTTCTGGGGGCATATTCTGTAGTCCGCATTCTGTTCATAGATCACATGCTGGAGAAAGTGAAAAGATTCTGCGGGAGGCTTTTTCAGAGGCATCATCCCATGCAATGACAGGCAAGCCATCTGTTATCTTTATAGATGAAATAGATGCACTCTGCCCTCGTCGTGATTCTAGGTATGACATCACAAATGATGTTTAAGATAATATGTATCATACTCTCTTGGATTTTCGACTCCTGGAGTGCTGTAAAGTCTGTTAACAAACTCATAATGTGCTAAGTCGCTTATGTTTTACATGCAGAAAAGAGCAAGATGTCCGTATAGCCTCACAACTTTTTACACTGATGGACTCAAATAAGTCCCCGTTAACATCTATATCACAAGTTATTGTGGTTGCATCAACTAACAGGTTATCTTCTTGCACTAAGCACTTCAGAGTTTAAGGTCCCATTATATCAGATGAAAGTAGTCAGTTCGGTGTTGGGATGTTAGTGGTTTTCATGTGGTTTTGGTAAACCTGGAATGTTGTTGAGCTTTGTAAATTGTTTTGCGAGCAATCTCTGTGCTTTCTTATATATTGTGATTATTGTGAGCTGTTAGCGTGAATTCTTTCTAAAGTTTATGATATTTATTTCCTGTTAAATTAATGGTTACTGTCCGTCTTTCTAAAACACCTAGCTTGCAGCTTACAACTTGCAACAAAATCCATGGCTATGCTATTAATAACTATGGTCTTATTGATGACTGAACCAATGGCCTCGATTCCTTTGGTGTTCACCCCATAATGTGAGGTTTGAATCTTTGAGATATAGGGTTGAATCCCAGACTACATTTGTATTGCAAGAAATATACTAATAAAGGAAATGATAAATAATGTGGGTTTTGTTTCTTTTCCTTCAGATAATTTCTTGGGTCTTTTAAATATTACATTAGAACCCCATAGTGTCTTTCTGAATTTACTCTGATATCTGTGTATATGTTCAAAGGGTGGATGCAATTGACCCTGCTCTAAGAAGGTCAGGACGTTTTGATGCCGAGATTGAAGTTACTACGCCTACTGAAGAGGAGCGCTTTCAAATTCTCAAGGTGAGTTTGAATCTTTTGAAGTTTATTAGGCGGGCCTCTTGATTAAATTGATCAGCACACCCAGAAGCCGCCCAAGGACCTGTCCAAGAACATTCTAAATATGTTTCATATCAAATATTAGACTGATCAAGAGAGGTGATACTAACATACTGCAATGATGGTATTTGTATTATTTTCAGCTCTACTCAAAGAAGGCTCCTCTGGATCCAAGTGTTGATATACAAGCCATAGCTGCGTCTTGCAATGGCTATGTTGGGGCTGATTTAGAAGCTTTATGTCGTGAGGCTACATTGTCCGCCCTTAGAAGGTTATCAGATGCAGATGAAGATGGTGGTGTGGTAAGCTTGACAACAGAGGACTTCAAGTATGCAAGATCTGTGGTTGGCCCAAGCATAACAAGGGGTGTTACTGTGGAAATACCCAAGGTGACTTGGGAAGACATCGGGGGCTTAAAAGATTTAAAGGTCTGATTTTTAACATCTTCTTTTATGTTAAACAGTTATTGTTGAATGTTAAATTTATTTTTTTCATGGACAGAAAAAGCTCCAAAAAGCTATTGAGTGGCCTATTAAACATTCAGCTGCCTTTTCGAGGTTAGGAGTATCACCTGTACGTGGAGTTCTATTACATGGACCTCCTGGATGCTCAAAAACCACCCTTGCGAAAGCTGCAGCTCATGCTGCCCAAGCTTCTTTTTTCTCGTTGAGGTTTGAATTTGAGTTCTTTTTTGGCTTGATATTAGTGCTGCCATAAAAGCTTCCTTATTGATGTTATATATACTTCCCAGTTCCCACTTCCTTATTATGGATCCACTCGGTGATTATAGTTAGGGTTGCATGAATTTTCCCCTACCCTGACATGACATGACATGTAGATTGGAGTTTCCCTGCATCACCCCTCTTGAGAAAAAAGTTTCTAGATGTTCATGGCTTGAAAATTCATAAACTATGTATCAGTGGTGCAGAGTTATATTCAATGTATGTTGGAGAGGGCGAGGCTCTGCTGCGTAATACATTTCGAAGAGCTCGGCTTGCAGCGCCAAGTATTATATTCTTTGACGAGGCTGATGTTGTTGGTGCCAAACGGTTAGTGTGAAATTATTTTTTCTTTACCTTTTAGTCAGAACATATAACAAAAAAATGGCATTTGAACTAATGATGTCACATTTCTGCCTCCATTATGTCATGCCTATACATTTTGAGCAATAAATGAATATGGTATGTGGACTCGTAATGTTTGTATGCAAGGTTTGTTATGCATATGTTAATTCTTGTACTGTCCTCTGAGCTTCCATTGATTATAGAAGATACTACTCAAGTAAACCTTTTTGCTCATGCATGGCTTCTCATGATGGGGTTTGGTGATTTTGCTCTTCAATGAATCAGCAAGGCATGTTAGAGGTTTAATGCCTAATTAGGTTAACAAAGTAAACAATAACTAGGTCCACTGAAAATTAACATTTTTTCCAGCTATTTTCATTATTATGGACTATGTAGTTGTCGGCCTGTTTGATTTATTAACTGACATTTGACTAGCCCTATGTTATCTGATATCTACTTTATTTGTAAGGGAAACTGGTCGTTTGATGTTAGGCATGATTGTGTTAGTCAATGTAAGTAGTTGTTGAAAAACTTGTAAATTGCATTAAATCAATGCCAATATTGGTAGTTTCAGTCTTTCAGATCTTGAGAATTTTAAAACAGAGAACTTTGCATGGAGTAATTTTTTTAATGCCATTTTTTTTTTGGCATGGAGTAATTGTCTATCTATAAATGAATCACTCGGTACTATCCGGTTAGTATCCAATATAAAGATGAAATGCGTTATTATGAATTCATCGTCGATATGTATCATATACTTGGAAATCGCTGATTCTTTATATGCTTTTTATATGCGACTACCCGCACAAAAGTCATGAACGCTTTCCGTTTTCCTCAATGATAGGGGTGGGAGTTCAAGCAGCAACATTTCAGTAGGAGAGAGGCTTTTGTCTACTTTGCTGACTGAAATGGATGGTCTAGAACAGGCTAAAGTGAGGATTATATCCCAGATTACTTATCGGTTCTGTTGAATCTGTTGTGAGGGTATTGCTGATAGTGTTTGATTTTCCTAATATGATACTAATCTAAGGTTGCTTCCTCTTTAGGGTATCCTAGTTCTGGCCGCTACAAATCGCCCACATGCAATTGATGCTGCACTTATGCGTCCTGGACGTTTTGATCTGGTAACTTTTTATATATGTCCTTTATGATCATAGTATGGATCTCCTTATCTAGGTGGCAAATTGTGCATGCCGTGTTTGTGTTGTGTTGAGGTTGATTATCTTTTATATAGGCCAACACGAACACGACACGTTTAATATTCGTGCTCAAATATTAAACACGACACGGCACGTCTAACATGTGTAAGTCGATGGGTTGGGCTGGATGACCCAACCCAACACGTTTAGCAGCACAACAGAACTTGACACATTTGGCACGGTAGGACCCAACCCGTCTAGCACGGCATGATTCGATATGATTAAATATAACAAATTTGATCTATTTAACAAATTTTTGGTATAACTCATTGATTTTTTAGGCAAGTCAAGTAGCATACAAAAATCATATAAAGAATCATACTAAACTGTTGTCGGGTCACGTATCATGAGCCATATTGCCAGCTCTAAATTCTAGATAGCCCTGTAAATATCAAAACAGTTCAAGCTTTATACTTGTAAACATCAATATGCTTAGGATGATATGAAATTGCATTAGATCCAATAATTATGGTTGTATATCGAGCAGAAAAAACGTAAAGCAACTAGCTTCTTATTAACACTCTGGTTAACTGTCATCCATAGGTGCTCTATGTACCGCCACCTGATTTAGAGGCTCGCTATGAGATACTCGCTGTTCACACACGCAAAATGAAGATAGGAAGTGACGTTGATCTCAGAAGAATAGCCGAAGAAACAGAGCTGTTCACGGGTGCTGAACTGGAGGGCCTCTGTAGGGAAGCCGGAATTGTAGCTCTGAGGGAAAACATTTCTGCCAGCGTTGTTTCTGACCGTCATTTCCAGACTGTGAGGGAATCGCTCAAACCAGCATTAACTAAAGAAGAGGTTGATTCATATTCATCGTTTGTCAAGAACCCGTCTTCAATGTCTTCTGGCAGTGTCAGATCAAGTGCCAAACAGGACCGTGAGGGCAAGAAAAATTTCCTGGGTCCAATATTGTCTCCAGTTAAAGTTGGTTTTGTGAGTGTTATGTTACTTGTTGCTGCTAAATATTTTGCATCAAATGCAGATCAAACACCAATTGTACTGGCAACCACCTGAAAAGTTGTGGGTAATTAATTTTTTTTATTGTATCTTTGACATTACAAAAATTCATATAAAATGTGTTAGTTGTTCTTTGAAGAGGGTGTTTGATATAAACATAGTGTTTGATTTTTTTTCCTCAATAAAATAATGTTTCAGAATATTAATTAGGGGTTAATGTAGATTAATATTTCTATAT
>JAYMSZ010002035.1:0-12814 GCA_036897665.1 Pelargonium citronellum
CACACGGTGAAACGTGGCACTCCAAAGGGGTTAGTATAAATTCCCCTTCTCACAAAGAGAAGGGGATCTCTCTGATAACTACAAACACTTTCTCTCTCTCCTTTCTCTCTCTAGAATAGCTCTCTAGAGCCCTCATGGTATTCTTGAGATCGTACTCTCACGCTTGAGGCAGCGTCCCGGAACCACCACCCCGGGTCATCGTTCTTTGGTGTCTTGGTCCTCGCAGGTCACATGTTCAAGATCCCTCTAGAACAACCAAAGTCACCAGTCCTTCAAGCTTACGTGTATCGACTAGTGAAAAGACATAAGACAATTTGACAATTAGGATAGTCCCTTTGCGAACGTGGACAAGAAGACAAGACTCCTAATGTGTTTTCTTTGACCCGAAGTCAAACAGGCACATCAATTTGTTATATATGTACTAGCAGAGTTCTGTAATACTTCAATTATATCTATTACTTTATCCTCTAGTTAGTGTATATGATGTATATTTTCTTGTGTTCTTAACTTTATTTTTCTCAACCAATTGATGTCTTATATTTGCTATCAATATACGTGCTCACCATTCCTTCTACTATTGTGATTATTTATTTGAAGGAACTTCATACCAACAATATTAACATTAATAAAAAACAATTAATATTATAAATTGAGCCAACCTCAAACCAGGTACCAGCTATTAAGTTGTTGGGTCATCATAAAGTTATCGAGTCATGCCCATATACTCAAAAGAACGGTTAAGATTGTGTCACGCGGATACATGTACAAATCGTTTATCGAATTAAAAAGTGGAAAGTTGAAATAATTAAAAGAAAAAAAAGCGCAAAGATAAAAATAAAATCTGTAAAAAAAATATTTTAGAGGAATTTAAAATGAGAGATTAATTAGATGGGACAAGAAAGTTTCCATGAGATAATTGCCTGTCACCTGACATCCATCTGCAGAGTTAGTGCATGCTTCTTTAATGCAATATTTATTACCACATATTTCCAATAAATATTCATTACATATACCAGATATGTATATACCATTAAATGACCAAACTGTCCGCATATTTCAGTTCCATTTCCGATCTGTGAATTCTCCTTTTCTTTATTTTTTGAAGTGATAATTAAGGATGACTATAATTTTGAGCCTCTCAAAACAAGTTACTACAAAAATAAAATTGCAAAACATATAACTAACTTACATTTTAAATTTGTTTGTAATTGACTAACGGTGTTAACTTAACATATAAAATGATAAAATTATCCTTACATACACAATAAAATAAAATTCGTCTATGAAGGTTATGACGCCGGAAAATTCAAGAGTTTCACTTTTCCGGCGCCGAAATCTTTCGACACTTGAATTTTCTAGCAATCTTTAAAAGTTTCGAGAATTTTGAGTTCTTATATCAATATCATCTTAATATAGAACAAAAAATGGTAAACAAAACAAAATGGAACATACCAAACTCATATTCTAAAAGAAATCAATCTTACCTTTGATAAAAATATAATCAAACAAGAAAATTTAACCATAAAAGTTAAACTCCCATTCAACAAAAAAATTCATTCTTTTTTGCAACAACACAATGATTTTACGCAAAATATGATGAGATTTGTTACTACATGAATCACTCGAATAAGAATAGATATGGGCTTTTGTGGTTTACAAATCAGAGCATATTTGGGCTCTTGCTTCGTGGCGGCTGAGTGGTGAAGGCGACGGTGGCCAGATGCATGCTCCGGCGAGATGGTCCAATGATAACGACAAGATACTCCGGCGTTAGAGGGGCTGTTGTGGTGGCGAGGCTTTTGAGATGGTCCAATGATCACAGAAAGTGTGTGACGAGAGAGATATGAGAGAGAATGTGTTAGGGTTTGTAGAATGAGTGTGTTAGGGGTAGTTTAGGACTTTCATAATTAAAATGCATCACATGTCTCTCGCATGAGGTAAAAAATGCTAAATTTTGTTAGTTTTTTTTTTTTCAAAAGTTGAGCTACACAACAGGGGGTAGCTCTCCCCTTTTAACTCAAACTCACCCAACCCGACGAATGTGATTTGAACCCACAACCTCCTACGTGAAAATGCGTGTCTTAACCATTGCGTCACCCCCTAAGGGACCACCAAGATGGGGTTCGAAGTGAGGTTCGAAACTAGAACCTCGTGACAATTTGGTGAATGCCTATATTGCTCAACCAAAAGGGCATTGATAGTAACATCCTTTTATGGATCAAATCAATGTCTTTTTCGGCGCCATGTAGGCGGTCTTTGCCACGTGGTATGATGTGAGTCGCTATCGGTCATAAGTTCATGCAAACGTAACCTACAGCCCGAATTGCCAACACTAGTCAAATGTAAGAGATTTTGAGCAAATTTCTTGTGAATTAATCTTTGTACACATGAACTTACTCAAATGAGTGAACACATTTGTTAGCAACACATAATTAACAAAAACAAAATTGCCATAAACCCCACCTAAAACATCAAAAAATCCAAATTGATCCAAACCCAAATTACCCAATAGCTTCTCCATTCCAAGTTACATTTACAAAACTACCCCTCCCTGTACAACAAAACCTCGAGAGTGCCATTGCTAGGATAATAATTTGCAGCCACAGCAGAGGAAGAAGAAACAGAGAGCAGAGACGAGAGCTATGGCTTCGAAAACAGAGACGATCCTGAAGAGCAAATCGTCGAGAAAATTCATGTGAAAATTGATCCTCTTCCACTTGAAAGCTGCTCCCAGAAACTTGATCCGAGAATCCTTCAGCCGAAGCTTCTTCGCCATCAACAACAGCTTCTTCTTCGCAACGCTCATCTCCAGAGAGATCCAATTTTGAAAGAGAGCTCTGTTTTTTTCTGTATTTTCTACCAACTATGAGAGAGAGAGAGATTGGTTTGGTTTTCTGGGAGAGAAACTGATTTGTAATGGTGAGGGAGAGGGGTGGTTTGGGGATTTTGTAGGAATGGGAGGGTAGTTTGGGGATTTCACAGGGAACTGCTCCGCGTTTTCAAGGTGGGGTCATGTGTGACGTGCAAGAGAAAGTGGTGGCTTTTTATGTAAGTTGTGTTTGGATAAAGTCAAATTCGTACTTCTTGTGTTTATGGAATTTCGTAATTTTGGGTCGTGTTGAAAGTTTATTATTAAGTTTAATAATAACGGTGATAATTCGAAATTAAAGATCAAATTTTGAAAAGGGTTCAAATCCGATCGGATTAACTAAGGCTACGACATTAACGAGATTATGACACCTCATTTTAAAATTCACTCTAGTAGATCGTTCCACTGCACAAATTGATTGAAGTGTATATAATTGAAATCGTGACAAGTAATGGTGATAATTTGTATTTTAGATCGAAGTGAAATTTGATCCAAAAAGAGTTCGAAGTAAATCAGATTCGAATTATCTAGCTAAAATCATTGCTCACAATCTTTTTTAATTCTATATATATATATATATTAGCCTAAGTCAAAATTAGTTTTAAATATATTATGTCGTTGAAATGTAATTTCTATTTATAAAAATTTCATCTTCAACATTTTATTAGCATTTTAATTATATACTCTAAAAATAGGTGTAAAGTTGTAAATATCATTGACAATAAAATGGAGACCCAATACGTGTTGAAGTTTCAAGGAGACCTATTCCATTTCACAGTGATGTCTTTTATTGAATAGAATTGAGTTCAATGTTTATTTATTTGAAAATTGGTTGACCTAATTGATTAATTTTACATCTATAACAGGATGTTTCTTAGAAAACAAGGTTTTGTTTTGTACGAGATGAGTCATTGTCTCATTGACCATATTTCATGTGTGTAGTGCTAATTGTCCTATGTAGAAGGATTATGTATACACAAAACATGATTGTATCTGAAGGTGTCAATTCGAATTTCGAACTGAAACGAGTATGGCTATTATTGGAATTGGGTTTCTAATCATGGGTTAGTTCAGATTTGGATTTTAGATTCAAAATATGCTAGTTTGCCCAGCTCGACTCACAAATTTCCAAAGAACACCTCACTCTGAATCCGAACTAACCATATGTGACCTATCTACAAATTTTCGGTTTGATGCACGTGGGTTCAGGTCCAAATTGTCAACTCTACTCCAATCCAGCTTGCGCACCATGAGACTATTCCCACCTCAGGTGATCTTAAAGACACACACCTCACTCAGTTTGACGTGTTTAATGAAAGAAACTTTAGCGCTGACCCCAAAGTTTGTACTAGGTGACAGCAAATTGGGAATATTGAACTAGCGTTTTGATAGTTATTCTATCAAATACCCGCGATATCTCTACAACAAGACAAATGTCTCTTGACCTTGAGGTTGTCTTTAAATCAAGGAAGCAACCTTATAACAAAAATAAGGGCATAAATCAAGGAAGCAACCTTTTAACAAAAATAAGGGTAATGACAATTCCAAAACTAGGTAGTATAGTCTCGTGCACTGATTCGTCCTTTTATTGATTAGGCATGTGCAACATGCTTACATTTACATAATATGATAAGTCTTAAAAGATTAGTCATGCGCAACATGCTTACATTTTCAAACTATGACAAGTCTCATGCACTGACCCGTCCTTTTACTCGTAAGGCATGTGCAACATTCCTACAATTCCAAACTCTGATGAGTTGGCTGGTGAGCATTTTAGCCTAGGAGTTCAAAATATTTCCATGCCAGCTCCAAAACACCAAGCCAATAGTTTTCCTATTTTGAAGGGTCTTCACCATTTATCAGTTTTGTATTCTTCGTTACCGTAGTTTTGTTTCTTGTGCCTAACGCTCACGTATAAAACTAGCCCCACTCATGCAAGATGGGAGTTTAAAGTGCCTCAGGGCCGGTTCTCTGTCCCCGTGACACCAACCTTGCTTTCGCTACTCTTCCTAGTACACTTTAGACATCATCGTTCATCAACGTTTTAGTAAAAAATCTGTCTCAAACCCAGAAGGCCTTGAGGTTGATCATTCTAAATATTGTTGGACGTCAAAGACAACGACCTCTTCTAAGGAAATATTTAGATATGATTAGATGAACGAACAAGAGATTTTCTTTTTCCTCGTCAAATATCTAAACCTCTCTACATCAATTTCTTTCTACTTAGAATTACACTAAGCTACATTGACATAAAAAGGATAGTAACAAAATTACAGAGAAAAGATCTTGATGAAGTACCTTTTACTCATCAATTGTCATCATCGGACAAGTAAAAGATCACCTTTGTTCTGTATTGGGCGCAGCTTTCAGTTTCTCAAGCTGCTTACGGAGATAAGCCTGCCTCAATTTCTCACGACGTGCTGTTGCCTGTTCTTGCCGCCGCAATTTTAGCTCTGATACCTTTTCTCTGGCCTCGTTTGCTTCTTCATGAATCTCCCTGAAAATGACGTGAAATAGTTGAACGTTTATTTGAGGAAGGTCAGGTAATACCAATGAGTAAATCAAAACAAATAAATAAAATATAGGCCAAGTAGCTTTTCTTTCGGTAATAAAATAACAAAGCCAATATATTGTTAATGTTCTCATGCAAATTTTAGTGTGCGATAGTTTCGACTTCAATGCTACTTCTCAATGGTCTATACTATATGCATAACTTACTAAACTTGCACCTAATTCTCTCATGCAAGTGAAAGAGTTGAGATCAACAATCGAGACATAAACATGCATTGCGCTAACAGCTAAGTCAAACTATGGCTTGAGAAATTTGACACAGTAGTATTTGTGCTAGGCCCATTTAACATGCACAACACAATTAATGCTAAATTACGAGTTTAAAGTTTGAAAATTTATTTGTTAATATCATACATCACTCTTAAAAATTATCTTGCAAAGTTTTGTCGTTCAAACAAGTTATTTGGGGCAAATTTGTGTCATATAATCATGTTGGATCGGGTCAAGTCATGCCATGCGTGTGGAGTTGTGTCATGAATCCAATAAATGTGTTACATGTGTTGTATCGTGCCAACACATTTATGAACGTGACGTATTAATATGTTGACTCATATATCACAAACCCAATTTCAACGTGACACGGACACGACTCGTTAGCATAATTTGCAAGCTCTGGTAATCCGTGTATACCAGTTTATGATGTAATTTATCCCTAAAGAGCAGACATTGAGAAGTGTTTATAACCTTATGCTGCAAAAATAATACACAATCGAAGAAAAGCCTTACCTGACAAATTGCTTGTATTGATTATTGTCTTTTGCTCCCACAGCACGCCCAAGGCCCACTCGTTTTGTATTGAAAAGCGAAGAGTCGTCATCCCCGCCTTCTTGACTCCGTGGCGGTAATGTAGCATTACTTTGTGTCTGCGGCAACTCATTCTGCTCACAGTTCTTCTGGAAAAAATCAACACAATACTTCTCCTTATCTTCTTCGTCGGATAGCTCTCCTCTAACTAGCTTATCATACAACTCTGCTTTCTTCTCTAGTGCCGCATAGCTGACCGATCCATCTTGCACTGCTTTGAGCTCGAGCTTGTCCCTGAAATTTTTTACGACAAAATATTATTTATTTTCAGCAGTGTTGACACGTGTCTAGGGTCAGTTTAGTAATTTATTGCACACACTCATTGTGAGAATCATATATCATCATTGCGACACATCACACTCGTATCTGTTAAACAAAGAAAATTTCTCAGTTTCTCACCACAATGAAAAAAAGAAGGAAAAGGAGGTAATGTGATGAGCCTACACTCAATGAACATGGTCTCTAAACTTCTTTCCGATCACAGAAACAAACGGCAGTTTTGAGAAACATAGAGCTCTCTTGACTTCTCAAATTGAACTCTCAAAGCTTTTGGCCATTCCTATCCCTAACTACCGGCTTAACTTCCAAACCTAGAAACTGGGTTTGCTATATAACTATACAAGTTCAAGAACAAAAACAAGGGATTCACAAGAAAGTAACTAATCAGATAACACAATCAAAAGTCAAATCAATTAGCAAAAACATCGTCAGTCTATCAGAATCACAAGTAACTAGTCTGGAATTCAGGTAGCACAACCAAAACTCCCAAAATAAAAATTACTGCCAACCGAATAGCTAAAATCTCAGAAATGGCCAGAAAAACACAATTACAATTATAATTACAGGCAAAATCCATCAGCAATAACACAACCACAATTCTTGTTGGGAATCCAGGTATATCACTACCAAACCCAACAACAAAAACACAATTAAACTCAAAATTATTGCTAACCCGAAAGCTAAAACCTCGTAAATAGCTCGAAAACATAGCCACAATCTCTATCATAATTGCAGGCAAAATCCAATAGATATAACACAATCACAATCACAATCACAAGCAACTAGTCTGGAATCCAGATTAATAGCATTACCAATACCCACAACAAAAACACAATCAAACACAAAATTATTGCTAACCCGATAACTAAAAACTCATAAATTGCCCGAAAAACATCCACAATCTCCATCACAATTACAGGCAAAAACCAATAGCAATAACAAAATCACAATCACAAGCAACACATCTGGAATCCAGGTAGCGTTACCATACCCCACAACATAAACACAGTAAAAATCAAAATTATTGCCTACCCAATAGCTAAAACTTTATAAATAACCCGATAACATAACCACCATTACATGCAAAATCCAATAGCAAAAACACTCTAGTCTGGAATCTAGATAGCACAGCCAAAACCCACTACATAAACACAATCAAAATAAAAACTATTGCCAACCCAAATTCTAAAACCTCATAAACAACCTAAAAAAACACAACCACAATCACAAGCAACAGGTAACACAACCAAAACTCACAACTAAAACACAATCAAACTCAAAATAATGGCCAACCCAGCAGCTAAAACCTCAAAAATTAACAAATCAGCTAAAACCAACAACATAAGCACAATCAAACTCAAAATTATTGCTAACCCGAAAGCTAAAACCTCTTAAATAACCCGAAAACATAACCACAATATCCATCAAAATTACAGGCAAAATCCAATAGCAATAACACAATCACAATCACAAGCAACTAGTCTGGAATCCAGCCAGCACTACCAAAACCCACGACATAAACACAATCAAACTCAAAACTATTGCCAACCCATCAGCTAAAATCTCAAAAATGAAGAGAACAGCATAATTAAGAAAAGAATGAGAATCGAAGATTCAATACTTGAGAGCGCGAGCCTCGACGCCGGAGTTCTTGAGCGACAAGGGGTCGTGGGAGGCGATTTTCTTCTTGGCGCGGTGGAATTCGAGAGAGTCTGATCCAGAGAGCTCCTTGGATTTCTTGTTCTCCTCCTGAGACTGGTACAGATGGGCCTTGAGCTCCACGATCGAAGAAGGTCCAACTCCGGCGATGGCGCGATGCCTCTTGGGCATGATCGAAGATTCCGTGAGCCATCCCAGCGATTCCACCACCGCCCTCTTCTTCTCCTTCGCTCCTTCTTCCACCATCTTCGAATGAGATTTTCGATCCTCTCCTCTGTGTTTCTGGGTATTGAATCTACGTGAAACTTAAAGGGCTTGGTTGGTGTAAAATGGGGTTTTTTGGGTGTGGTATTTAGGATTTGGTTTTATTGGATTGAAATGTTGAATTAGAGCTGAATATTTGGGGTTTGGTTTGGGTTTTTTTGGTACTCGTTTTAAAGTAATGGGTTGGGTATGCGTTAGAACTGGCAATTCGTGTTGTGATATGTATGAAACACAAAATTAGCGGGTTTGAACTCACATTCTGTAACTAGATTCGTGTTGGACCTCCAAAGCACGCACACGACTATTTAGCTGTATTGTGACACGTTCAATATGCATATTTAATGGTATAATTGAAAAATTAACACTAACAATGTGTCGAAACATATTGGGATATGTTGTGTCGAAACATATTGGGATATGTTGTGTCAAACAGGTTGGGTCATATTCATGTTGTGTCAACATGTCTCGGTTATTTGTCATGGTCATATTTTGTGCTCATTAACAAGTCGTAACACACAATTAACTTTCAACATAACACAAGCGAATTGTCACTCTTAGGTTGGATTTGAGTGTTAGATATGCCCCCAAAGTCGGTCGAGTCCATTCTATTTGACCGGAACCCACTTTGTGTGGTTCAAATATTAGGTATTTGCATATTCAAGTTTATTCTTAATGGTTTTTTTGTGGGAGGGATGATGATTGAAAATGTTAAATATCAAATATATTAGGTCGTCCTATTAATAATGGAAGAACCAATTTGGCATAATATAATTGAGGGACCAAAATGATTGAATCCTGATAATTTGGACCCAAATTGGTAGTTAATCCATTTATTAATGATAATAAAAACCCTAAAAATATTTTTTTGGAAAGGGGATTTTAAAAGAAAAATGGATAGGTTTTTTTTTTTTTTTTGAAGATCAAATGGATAGTTGTTAATGTAACAAGCACAAAGTCACAAACCATCCAAACAAATTAAATCCAGCAATTCAAGAGGCAAACAAAACACAACAGACAATCCATAACCTCAATAAAATCTGGTATACTTGAAAAGTCACAAATTTAACAGTATCCGAAAAACAAAATTGAGCAAAGCAAAAGTTTCTAACAAAAATTGCCATAAAACAGGACTCTAGCATCTCACCTTATAGAGCTTGTTCATCAACTTGACAAATTACATGAACAAGTTGGGCCTTGACGCCTTGTATGTGGTCTTGAGCTTCCTGCTTGGTGGCCTCACCTTCCTGAACACCAACGGGAACTTGATTTTCGAGTTGTGGAATTGCTTGGTGCTCCCCCTCTTACAAAGCTTGGCCGGGATGGTGGCGGTCTTGATGATCTGGATGCATGGAGACCTCACCCTGTGGCGAGAGGCCATCTCGGTGTACATTTGCTCGACAGCTCCGTTGAGGGTGGTGGCACGGTACTCCTTGTACATGTTGTGATACCCAGTTCGACTCTGATAACGCAACCAAATACCGTAGTTGTTGATCTTGGTTGGGTTCTTCTCATAGATCTACAAAGAAACTTCTATTAGATACACAAAGATTAAATGATTCACGTGTCAACAATCCCGATAACAGACAAATGTTGTTCTTTGTTGGGATCTTCTCAACATGTAAACAGAATCTATTAAATACAAATATATGGAAGATACAACTATACAATACAAATTCAATCAGATATAATCATACAAAAAGTTATGAAATATAACGATACAGTTAAACGATAACTAGATTGATTAATAAAACAAAGTAGACAGTACAAATACAGTAAACAAAATGATTCATCAAGGAGATCGATAAGTCAGAACCTAATAGACAATAATCACAACATAAAACCAGAATGTGATAATTTGAATCAATTATTAACACAACAAATTAAAAAACAATATACCTCGTTAATAGCAAGAACTTGACCATTGCTCTTCTTGACCTTCTTCAACTTCCTCAAAAAATACCTGTAAAAAAATCAAACAATAAGCAGGTGGCTTATAACAGAAACGCCATTTTCAAGTATAAAGAATGGTCGGTTTTTCAAAGGCCACAAAATCACCACCTACCAGAACTTGGACTTTGCACGAACTTCATTGGTCGCCCAAAGCTTCATGCGGAAAATCTTCGGTTGTGCATCTGACTCAGTGGGGAGAGCCCTCCCAACAACCTGGTACTGGTGAAACTGCATTCAACCAAATGGTAACTACATGAGCTCAACAACCTATAAAATAGCTCTATAGCTTAAAAATCAGAAACAAAGGCCAAACTGAAAATACAAGTCTACAAAAACTAACATACATGCATACTCAGCATTTAATCAATAATCCAACAGAACTACTCACAAAACCTAAAAATTAAAACTAAATCCCATAAAACAAAATAACATATAAACGCTTTCATTTATGCTGGATCTATACCACAATAAAAAGATTAACTCAGTTCTCAACCAATTTGTATTGACAACAAGTTAAAACTAGAAAACAACTCTAGCTCAATAAATTTTAACCAAGTTCAAATTGAAAACATGCACCAACAAATCCATGTGCTTCAATATTTACCAAAACATCAAATCCTGTTTATTATACATTCCGTGCAAAGCATTTTATCAACAATTGTACAGAGCCACACATTAGAATTACATTAAAAAAATTGCTAACACCAATGTTGAATCTTTGTAAGAATACAAAATTTACCTCAATTCTCAACCAATAAACAAACTAAAATCTACATAATATTACTGTCCTCTGTTTTCAATAGATCAAAACCCTAGAGAACAACACTAAAGCTCAAAACGCCAATAACCAAGTTCAAAATGAAAACACAAATCAACAAATCCAGTTACTTATGTTTTCCATGCTCAGCATTTTATCAACAACTAAACCCAAAACCACAAATTACAGCTAAATACCATAGAATATAATTACATACAAGATGCTCCATTTTAAACTCTCTAGTCATTATGATCAAAATTTTACCTCAAATCTCAAACAATAAAATACTTCAAACAAAATAAAAAACATTTCTCTCTACTTCCTCTACATTTCCAATCAAACAAACAGACCAAAAGGATGTTAAATTTCAAATTGAAAACACAAATCAATGGAGCCTACCTACTTTTCCATTTAACAGAATATCAAATCCAGTTTATACTGATCTCCATCCTCAGCATTTTACCAACAATTAAACAGAACTCAACATACACACTATAAACTGCAGCTAAATACCAGAAAATATAATTACATACAAAATGCTTAAACCTAATCTGTCTCTAGGTTAGAATATAAAAACCTACCTCAATTATTAACTAGTAAAAAGCCTAAAACAAATTAAAATTAATTTTCCCTTCAAACAAACACACCGATCGGAGGACAAAATTCCACCACAAATACATCAACACTGATCTAAACAGCCAAAAACACATGGAAAACAAATATAAAAAAACCACGAAAACTACATTCCGCAACCAGATTTTGTGAAGAGTATAGATCTGAGAAGCTCTTTTTCTTCGAAAGAGAAAAGAACAAGCAGTAAAACGAGAAGAGAAGCTTGTTACGTACCCTGAAAGCAACCATTTCAGCTGTGAAGGTCGAGCTCTGTCCTCTCTCTCTCTAAACGAAGAAGACGAACAATTAGGGTTTTCGGTTGCTTTTATATGAAACGGAGCCAGAGGCGCTGAGGGAGTGAAAAACCCTAAGGCGTGGAGTTAGTATTTTAAAGTGACCTGCGGGTGATGAAATTACATAAAGCTTCGTTATGTTTTTACACGTGGCAGCCCAGCTGTAGTTTCTCTATTGGGCCAAATAAGAGTATAGTTTTTTTTTAAAAAAACAATAAGAGTATAAATATTTATCTTAAGGAGAGCAAGAGGATCGCTAAAGTATAAAGAAATCTGAACGACGTCTTGTGCTTCAAAATTATTAAAACGAGTATGAGTGGTTTGACGTGAGTTTATAACTTAACACTAACTTGGTTGTTACAACTTTTTGGGTGCGTGATATCTTATTAACTTTATAGAAGGGATTGGGGGTGGTGGTGAATCATTCCATCAGAAAATGGAGTAGAGTAATGGCTAATGTTGGTCATAATCTTGGTACGAGATTATTTCGGTCTATGTCGGTCACGGTGACTGAGCTTGTCAGAGAGAACCTTCGGATGATTTCATTCCTCGTATGGTGTTTTTTTAGTTTGTTTTGTTAATTTCATGTTTATACCAAAAAAATATATAAAAATATATCTATGTAATTAGTGTCATGCCAATGCGGACCTTAATGGGTTTAGCGTAAAAACACAAATGTTTTTGTTGAACAAGATGCAAAATTCGAGCGTTGAATTATTTTCATTTCTTTTATAATTAATTTGGAATCCACATTTT
>JAYMSZ010002036.1:0-12810 GCA_036897665.1 Pelargonium citronellum
TTGTCACGAGAATGACTTTAGAATGTGAATCCTATTTCTGTTCTCGTTCTTTATCCCATTCTAAAAATAAAAATCAAAGGTTATTATTTGGTTTTTATTTGTGGAATTGTTCTCTTTGTGTTTCTTTCGAGCATTAATAATAATATTTTCTCCAATCTAACATAAGTGTCCATTTATTATATATTAGAATTGCCCCAAATGAGTGTTCAATTCCTCTTTTTATAAGTTAGTTTTTGGGGTAATATGGGAAATGTCAAACTTTAACAAAGTTATCCTTAATTTTCAATACAGAAAGCGAGAAAGTGTATACTCATTTTTGTGTAAATGATACATGTGTCTTCTCATGTAAAAAGAAAACGTTTGTAGTGACTAAGAGAGAATTTTGTATAGGTCCCAAAACGCCCTCTAATATATAATAAGGTAAGTTCGGGCTCCACATAAGATACATAGAAAAACACGTGCACTACTTCACGTGCCAAATCGCTTCCTTGAATCCTTACTAGAAATTTCTTGATTCTATTGTTGTTGTTGGCTCAACGAGCACAAGTTTCTTTCTTTTGGTGACCAATAGGAGAACCTTAACATTTTGTGATCAAACAATTATAATACTAACTCTATGTATGCTCTTTTTGCAGCTCCAACAATGGGTAGAAACTCAAGGTTGTGCCTGGTTGGGATTGTGTTCTTGCTTCTTGTCTTCCCTTTGGTATTTTCGGCGTCCCAAGACGGGTTAATCAGAATAGGACTCAAGAAGAGAAAACCCGAAAGAGCGAGGCACGTTGCTTCCAAGAACGGAGCAACGAGAGCTCCAACGAGGAAGTATCATTTTCGCAGAGAAGATGGAAGCTCTGAGGATATCGTTGAGCTAACAAACTACTTGGACGCCGAGTACTATGGCGAGATTGGCATTGGAACTCCTCCTCAATCCTTCACTGTCCTATTCGACACGGGAAGTTCCAATCTTTGGGTCCCCTCTTCCAAATGCATCTTATCCGTAAGCTTCTCAGCTTCGCGCGAGTTTTGTAACTTATTGTTCTGTTTTGGAAAAAGGTCTAAAATGGTATTGAACTATTTAGTTCGTGCCATTTTGGTCCAAAATGACTCAGTTTTTTTAAACGCTTGGACTATAACTGTTCTTTCGCCTATCTTTTGGACTGAAATGACACGTTTAATAGTTTATGAACCAAAATGGCACGAACTGAATAGTTCATGGACCATTTTGGACATTTTTCCTTCTGTTTTGTATTGTATTGATTGGTTACATTTGCAGATAGCTTGCTATTTTCACTCAAAGTACACGTCTAGCGAATCAAGAACCTACAAAAAGAACGGTTAGGTTCTTTTTTTTGCGCTTTCTTGGTATCGAGATTCGTTGTTTTGCTCAATTTTCGTATCGCATTCGTTGTATTTTCAGGCACAACTGCTGAGATTAGCTATGTAAGTGGAAGCGTTTCGGGTTATTTCAGCGAGGACAGCGTTGTAGTTGGCGATCTTGTAGTCAAAGATCAGGTAATTTATCAAGATTTTACATTACATTTGTGATTTGTATAGTGTTATCTCTATATTTACTTGTCTAAATTGGTCTAGAGCTTCATTGAGGTGACCAAAGAAGGCATTGAGTTCTTGTTTTCCGAGTTTGATGGTGTTCTTGGGCTTGCATTTCAAGACATCTCAGTAGACTATGCTGTTCCTGTGTGGTAAACTTACTCGTTTTCGCAACTATTTAGCGGATACATTGATGATTCGTTGTCTAAAACTTGATATTGATGAGTTTTTTTAGGTATAATATGCTCGATCAAGGCCTTGTTAAGGACCCGGTTTTCTCGTTCTGGTTGAACCGAAACACTGAAGGCGAAGAAGGAGGCGAGCTTGTGTTCGGGGGAGTTGATCCTAGCCATTACAAGGGTTCACACACTTATGTTCCTGTGACAAGAAAAGCTTATTGGCAGGTACTGATGGATAGGCCTTTTGCAAGCTGCAACGATTGTCGTTCGGTTTCTTGATGGTCCTTTTCGGTTTTTCGTAGTTTGAGATGGGTGATGTGCTAATTGGAGGAGAAACAACAAGCATTTGTGCAGATGGATGCGCTGCAGTTGCTGATTCGGGTACTTCTTTGTTGGCCGGTCCAACAGTAAGTACTAATCGTTTTTGTGATCGTTTGATTTGCGTATAATGAAAAGGCGAGTGATGTTATTGGAATTCGTTTCAGGTTGTCATAGCTGAAATCAATGAAGCAATTGGAGCAACGGGGATCGAAAGCAAGGAATGCAAGAAAATCGTTGCAGAATACGGGAAAACCATATTGGAAATGCTCGTAGCTCAGGTATGTGACGATAAGTTGCTAACAAAATGGCACATTTTCGATTTATGTACATTTTTTCTTTGATTTATAGGGACAAGGACGAAAAATCTGCTCCAATATCGGTTTGTGTAGTATTGATGGGACTCGCGGTGTTAGGTGTGAAGCTCAACTTGTATTCGTATTAGTTTTGATTCGGTAAATTTATAATGTGGGTTCGGATCCATGTTCTTGTGCAGCATTGGCATCGAGAGTGTAGCTCACGGGAACGATGGCATGTCTTCTGATGGTCTACGTGACACAATGTGCACGTTTTGTGAGATGTCCGCGATATGGATTGGGAATAAGCTGAAGAGCAATAAAACCGAAGAGCAAATATTGAATCATGTCAATGAGGTACTAGGTAGATTTCGGTTTCTTGAGTTTATATGGATTTTGCAGCGTATTTACTAGTAAATTTGCGAATGCAGTTGTGTGAACGACTTCCCAATCCGCTAGGAGAGACGACCGTGGATTGTGACAAACTATCTTCCATGCCGAATGTTTCCTTCACTCTTGGTGGTAAAGTGTTTAACCTAACGCCAAAACAGGTAGGCTCATTACAAGAACACCTATGATTATATGATGTTAGTACTTTCTCGTACTTCGTTTTTGGTTTGTGTTTGATACAATGTACAATGATCATGCCGGTTTTGACGGGTCGTCCTAAGCTTTGTACATTACTAAACATATAAATTTTCTTATGATATAAGTGTAATTTTGTTTTTTTTTTTCATGTCTTATTTGCGATACGTTAACAATTGTCATCGATCAGTATATTCTTGAAATTGAGGGTGAATGCATTAGTGGATTCGAGGGTGTAGATCTGGCACCTCCCACCGGACCTTTATGGTACTTTCTTTTCAACACACGCGTTTACTATATTTGTTATATATAGTTATCGAGAATGAAATCAATGTTCGCCTTTTATTACTCGTAACGTGTCTTGTTCATGTGATGGATGCAGGATTTTGGGAGATGTTTTCATGGGTGCATACCACACTGTTTTCAACTATGGCAATTTGACCGTTGGATTTGCAGAAGCAGCTTAAATGGAGTTGTCTTTGTTCCCATTTTCCATTTGAGCTTCTTCATGAAAAATGTAAACCCTTGTTGTAGTCTCATGGAAGTACAAAAATGAAATAATTATTGTTCTATATCGATAAATATATAGCAGTTTTAAACTTTTATAACGACTATCAAACCGTTTTTCTAGCCAACAGTCGAATAACAAACAAATCATCCCTGGTTACAATGTGAAACAAGTTATGAACTTTGTCACGGAGTTGTCAGTTTCTACGACCTCAGGTTAAGTTGGAACAAACCCTTATGAGTTTTGACACACGTTCGGTGGTTCCTATTTCCTATTTCGTATACTAAATATCTTTATAAATAAAATTAAAAAAAATAGAAAAAAAATCTGAATATAATTTACCAAAATTGTTTGGTAAAGAATGGTAGTTGTACAGAAAAACGTACTCATCTACCGTTGCCTTCCAAAAGAACCATTAAAATCACCAAACTTAAATCAAATCACAAAACGACACGTTACCTTGATACCTCCGAACCGTCCGATCTACACCTTCCAATCAAATCAACGGTGGAAAATATAGGGAGAACCAACTCCTTAGTACCAGAATCTCCGTCTATGCTCTTTTTGTACTCTTTGACTCGCTTCTTTGTTGGTTCATTCCATCTTCTAAACTGCTCCGATTCTCCGATTTGTAAGTTTCTCGAATTCTTCTGATTATTTTTCTGTTTGTTCGAATTTGCGATACGAAATTTTGTTCTTCGATTGATTGTTCGGTGTGAGTTTTGGGAAATTTTGGTTGTGATTTTAGGGTTTGTTTTCATTTTTGTTCGGATCATCATTTTTTTTTCTCTGATTGTTTGGTCGAATTTTAGTGATTATCGGACTGTTTGATTGGTGAGAAAACGTGGGAAAGTGAAAAGGAAACAAATTTGTTTGACTTGTGAACTGAAATGAAGCTGAAAAATTAGCTGATGGTAGTGATAACCATAACTTTGTTGCTCAGATAGCTGTTAGTTGACTTTGAGTTAAGCTTAGATCTCTGTTTGTGAGATCGATGAAACCGATAGCTTGAAAAGGTTGAAACAAACTTGTACTTGAGGTTTTTTGCTTCGGATCATTTTTTTTTTCTGATTGTTTAGATAAGCTCTTGTGAATTTCAGACTGTTTGATTGGTGAGAAAACGTTAACATATTTGTTTGTCTTGTGAACTGAATTTAAACTGCAAATTAGTTCATGTGAGTGAAAACCTTCACTTGATTGCTCTTCAATTGATTGTTCGGTGTGAGTTTTGGGAAATTTAGGTTGTGATTTTAGGTATTTTTTGTTGTTCGGATTATCAATGTTTTTTCCCTGCTTGTTTAGTCAAATTGTGGTGATAATCGGACTGTTTGATTGATTAGAAAACATGGGAAATTGAAAAGGAAACAAAATTTGTTTGGCTTGTGAACTGAAATGAAGCTGAAAAATTAGCTGATGGTAGTAAAAACCATTACTTTACTGCTCAGATAGCTGTTAGTTGACTTAGAGTTATGCTTAGATCTCTGTTTGTGAGATTGATGAAATTGATAGCTTGATAAGGTTGAAACAAACTTGTATTTGGGGCTTTTGCTTCGGATCATTGTTTTTTTTCTTCTGCTTGTTTAGTTTAGCTCTTGTAAATTTCAGACTATTTAATTTGTGAGAAAACGTGGGAAAGTGAAAAGAAAACATATTTGTTTGACTTTTTTTGTGAACTGAAATTAAACTGCCAATTAGCTTATGTGAGTGAAAACCATCTCTTGATTGTTCATATAGTTTTTTGTTGAGTTAGAGTTATGCTTAGATCTCAGTTTCTGAGATTGATGAAACCAATAGCTTAAAGGTTGAAAACAAACTTGCAAATGTATATATTTTTTTCAGCATCCTGTCCATTTAGCTAATATTGTGTCTCATTAGCTATATATCCTTATCTGCTGTCAAAATCTATGGTAGAAAGGTTGATTCACCTTATACTCGAGATTTTTTTTTTTGTTTTGTTTTTGTTTTTGTTTAGTGTAGCCTGTTCTGTTGGAACAAACATACTTGACAAAAAGTGTGTATATTTTGATTTATTTTGTGATCACTGTTGTGGATTATGGTTTAACTGAATCGAAGTATGTATTGTGGAATTGTACAGTGCTAAAAATGGGTACAAATACTAGAGCTTATGTGGCTGTACTTCTCCTCTCATTACTTCTGTCCCCTATGGTCTTTTCTGCATCTAATGATGGGTTGGTGAGAATTGGGTTGACCAAGAAGAAATTTGATCAAGTAAACCGACTTGCTGGGCGGATGGATGCTAAGGAAGGAGAGATATTGAGGGACCCTTTGAGGAAGTACCATCTCCGTGGTAACCTTGGGGAATCTGAGGAAACTGATATCGTTACTCTGAAAAACTACATGGATGCTCAGTATTTTGGTGAGATTGGTATTGGTACACCGTCTCAGAAGTTCACTGTTATATTCGACACTGGAAGCTCTAATCTTTGGGTGCCCTCTGCAAAATGCTACTTCTCGGTAAGCATCATTTTTAAGCTTAGGAGCTGCTTTGAAATATTTCGTCTTTAGGTTTTTGTTGCCCTCTCTTGGATAGAAGTGAAATCATGGTTTCCCCATTGGTGCAGGTTGCCTGTTATCTCCATTCCAAGTACAAGTCCAGCAGCTCAAGCACCTACCAAAAGAATGGTTTGATCCTATATCCTAGCAAAAGAGTTCAATTTTTCTATTGGATTATCTCTCTCAACCAGTATTGCTTGTTAAGGATGGAAATGTGTTGAGAGTAGGTTTCTTTTCTTTCCATTTTTGATGCAGGTAAATCTGCTGAGATTCATTATGGAACTGGATCTATTGCTGGTTTCTTTAGCCAGGACCATGTCAAAGTTGGCGAGCTTGTTGTTAAAGAGCAGGTATAATCCTGTGAATTTCTTGTTCTTTATCTTTGCTCACTTTTCAGTTAGGAGTTATATCTCATTAGTGCTACTGGATGGTAGGATTTCATTGAGGCGACCAAAGAGCCTGGCATCACATTCTTGGCAGCCAAGTTCGATGGTATACTTGGACTTGGATTTCAAGAGATCTCAGTTGGGAATGCTGTTCCTGTCTGGTAAATTAGTGGATTCTAGTTCTTGAAATCTACATAACAAAATTTGCTCAGTCTACCTTGAACGGCTCATTTTGTAGCTTAGGTTTTCACTGAGGTTTTTCCTTTTATAGGTATAATATGGTGAATCAAGGTCTTCTTAAGGAGCCAGTCTTCTCATTTTGGTTGAACCGCAACATTGAAGGAGAAGAAGGTGGTGAGATAGTGTTTGGTGGGGTTGATTCTGATCATTACAAGGGTGAGCATACTTATGTTCCTGTTTCTGAGAAAGGGTATTGGCAGGTAAGACTTCTCACACTGTTACCGTTGTTTTCTACTACTATCTGTTCTCAATGTTCCTATTTTCTTATTAGTTCGTTTCTCGTATTCACAGTTTAATATGGGCGATGTCCTGGTTGATGGTGAATCCACTGGTAATTAAGCAATTTCCATTTTGGTTCTTATAATGTGGAGACATGGAATGTTTATATGTGATTGAGCTTATTTTACCTGTTTTGAAAATTGAAACTGAACGGATTATTGTACCAATTTCAGGATTCTGTGAGGGTGGCTGCAAAGCTATTGCTGATTCTGGAACATCTTTGTTGGCTGGCCCAACGGTATATTTCAGCTGTAAAATGTCTATTCTGGAGTACTTTTCCCCACAGGCATTTACATAGTTATGATATTATATTTTTAATTTTCACATTTTCAGACTATTATTGCTCAAATCAATCATGCCATTGGAGCTGCTGGGGTTGTAGGCCTCGAATGCAAGGCAGTGGTTGAGCAATATGGGAAAACCATCATTGAAATGCTTTTAGCCAAGGTATGTGATGACAAACTGTCAACATTTTAATGACATATCATTAAAGCATATTGTTCTTCTAACGTACTCGGGAAAAGTGATATATATTTACATTGACTATGTTTTATAGGCAACACCCTCAAAAATCTGCTCCCAAATTGGTTTATGTACCTTTGACGGGTCTAAGGGTGTAAGGTCAGGTTCATCATACTTTCCTTGTACAAATATAGCACTTATAATAGTATGGATTTTACATGCAAAGAATGCAGATGCTAGTTGTAGAAATTCTTATAAAACATAATGGTATTTGTAAGCAGTATGGGCATTGAGAGTGTAGTAGACAAGAACATGGGCAAATCTAATGGTGTGGGAGATGCAACGTGCACTGCCTGCGAGATGGCCGTGGTATGGATGCAAAGTCAGATCAAGGGAAATCAGACTGAAGAGAGAATCTTGGATTATGCCAATCAGGTATAATTCTCTTATTTATATACGTATAAACAAAATGTTAAATTTTCCTTTCAGTAGAGGCTCATTCCCTTAATTCCAATTGCAGCTCTGTGACCGACTCCCTAGTCCAATGGGAGAATCAGCAGTTGAATGTAGCAGTATGTCTTCGTTGCCCAGTGTTTCCTTCACCATCGGTGGTAAAGTGTTTGATCTTGCACCAGAGGAGGTATGCTGATTCTAAAAACATCTCGTTTACTTAATCGAATATGCTTTATTTTATTTCGGGTTTGTCTTCTATGTACTCTTTGATACTGTTGATCATAAGTTCAGATGCATCGTTCTCTTACTTAGACATTACTTATCGGATATTTAGTTTTGGCCAACAATATGGTCCGGGATTCATTTTCCATTAGTAAATTTTGGCTGTACCTATCATAGTAGATATAATTTTTTTGTGATCGATTGTTCTTAACATTGAGCCTTAGGACTGGCTAGGTTCTCTGATGAATGTTTGTTTTTAGTCACCGAAATAGATGATAATGAATTTGGTGTCATATGAAAAGTTCATCGGTATGGTTATGCGCTGTTAGCCTGTTACTGCCTAATCCTTAGACACTTGACGAGGATTAAGTTATCTTAGGATAAGAAGATTCTGCGATGTGTATATCGGAAATTTATTGCTCAAATGGCAAAATTGCCTCTTGGTGCTATGTTGCCCTGCTAATATTCTTTTTTGTTTTTAATATTTAATCAGTATATTCTTAAAGTCGGAGAGGGAGCTGCAGCTCAATGCATCAGCGGATTTACTGCTATAGACTTGGCCCCTCCTCGTGGACCTCTCTGGTATTTTACTCTTACCATCTCTTTGTGTCTTCTACTATTTTTGTCTTTTCAACTTATGCTTGTTTATGGTCATAGGGATAATGAGAATATAGTAACGTAGTAGAATGATTCTTGAAATCTAATGGGAATCATAAAGTACTTTTCATTAGTTAAAAATAAGCTCAAAACAAACTACATTGTGAAAATTGTTTTGATGGTATGACATTGAATAGAACTGGCAATCCTTGCATCAACAAGAACACAACATGTTCGTAATCGAGTTGAACATTTGAACACAAACACAATAAGTTGATGAACACAAAACATGAACACATGTTTAACACGGTAACTAAATGGGCCACATTGACACGAACACGACTCAACACTTTATGCACGATAGAACCAACACGCGCGACCCTATCCAACACATTTGGCATGATATTAGAATTAATTTATAAAACAGACACTAACATGCATCGGTTTCTTATGTAACGCAGGATCTTGGGAGACATCTTCATGGGCCGATATCACACGGTGTTCGACTATGGAAACATGAGAGTTGGATTTGCTGAAGCAGCTTAGAAGATGAATTTAACTTCTCTTAAGTTTCTTTTACCACATGTATGATACATATATATACTTAATGGTGTTTGCAACAGAATTTGAAGTGGAGGCTCTACAAGCCTTCAACTTGTATATTATGCATGTATAGTAACAAGACTTGGTTGTGTGTTTTACTTATTTATGGAAGAAAAAAAAGACAACATGAACTGGCTTTTATTGTTCCCTTCGATCTGTGTTTACATATTCTTTGACCCTCGTAAAAGTCGATGAATTTATTTTGTCGTGCCAATGTGTTATGTTGTATCATGACATGTCATATTCGTGTTGACTTGTATAACATCTCAGCCATATATATATATTATATAATAATGAAAATTTAAAAAAATACAGGTGTTTGAATTAGAGAACAATGATGAGTAAATAAGTAAAGGGTTAGTACTAATTAAATTTTTAGTTACAACCAACAAAGAGAATCACACGTAACAAACAACCAAAACCTCATCCAATTCCATCTACTCATTAATTTGCCAAAGACTTTTAGCTAAATTACCTTACCCTTATCAATACTTTGTCCATGTCAAGCAACACTAAGTTACTTCAATTGTGATGCAACTGACAAAAACATTTTTTATAATAAAAATCGGTTTCCATGAGTTGTTTGTTACTCCGATTGTGATGCATGTTATCGGAGTGAATCGAAACTTGTTTATCTTAAGCGAAACAAGTAATTTAAACAAGTAAATTCCAAGCGTTGAGGAGACGCTTTGTGTATTCAGAGTTTTTGTCTCTCGTTACTTTTCATGTTTGGATAGTTCATTTTGTATTGGGTTTTCAGTTTTCTTCTTGGGTCTCTAATCCTCTCCCGTGCTTGGGTTGATGGGTTCAGTTACCCATTTTTGTACTTTTATTTTGATTCTCGGGTTTGATAAATATAAGATACCGCTTATTAAAAAAAAAACTATTTCACATCATGAGATCTATTAGAACGTGTAAGAATCACACTATATTGGCCACTAGTTAAGTTTTATATGTATGTGTGCGCACGACGCATATTATTGTGAAAATATAAACCCCAGAGATAGGATGAGTTTGGATGGTTTGAAATGGTACTTTTTGGGATAAAGAGCTTATTAATCTTTGATTAAGCTTTAACTAAGGTTTATCCAAATACTAATTAATAACATATCAAATGAGTAGTCATCAAATTCTTTCCTCTTAACATTATAATTACAAGTAATTAGTTCATTAAGGTATTATGATTGCTTAGCTTGGAGGCTACAAATTCTCATTTTTAATAGTAATTTTGTTTGTGTGGGTTAGCAAAACCACCCACAAAATCTTGTGCATATTTTCTAGATTCTAGAAGAAGTGGATTTTGACATTTATGTTCCTTAATTCCAAGTTGGCAAATTTGGTTAAGCTTACTATGACGTAGGAGATAAAACACATTTGAGTTCAAATGCTAATATTCGCGAATTATGGAAGACTTGTTCGGTCCAAAACAAACTATTAGACGTGTTAACAAACATGACTTTTAAACGATCACATTCTAAAGTCATTAGAAGCGTTTTGTTCATTATATCATTTAATTAACCATTTTGAATCTATATAATCCATAATATTTATTACAAAGCTGAATACTTTCAAGTTGGTGGAAATGCCTAATTAATTATAAAATTGGGTCAAGAAAAACATGGCATTGAATTTGTATTAAAAAGACTATGTAGTAAAATACTCCAATTTGGCCATGCATAGAGCTATGGTCATAGAGCTCACCTAATTCTAAATATGCAAATAATAATAATTTATACTTTTGATTTTTTTAATAAGCATTGCAATATTCTTAATAAATTCTACAGTTGTGGGTTACAAGTCATTTTCAGAATATAATTTTTGAAATAAATAACTGTAATATATGATATTACCATAATTTATAAGGTTTAGATGTAAAAATAAGTAATTAAATAAAATATTTTGTCTGAAATTAGCACTCTAAAATAAATAATTTTTTCAATTATAATATATTTGCAAATGTAACCATAATAGAATAAATAAATTAATTAAAGTCAATTTTAGTTATTTTTTTCCTCCAATTCCTATTGGTTCCAAAAAAAATCTTCAAAAGTCTAAACAAAAACAAAACAAAAGAATCCATATTTGATTGTCCATTCAATCTACCATATCTCCAACCTCTCTCCATCACCTTTTGCACCAAACTCAAACCTCCAAATTATATGCTCACCACACTAGCCACATTTATTCACTCCTCTCCTACCCCACACGTGTCACAATCGTTCGCCGCCATATGTCACCACCACGTGGAGCCGCAACCATCTACCCTCCCCTTTTCTGACACGTGTTAGACTTGCATAACTAAAGAGATTGTCAAAGAAGACGAATTAGTACATGTGAGATAATGCACGTGTTTTTTCTTTCTATGAATTAATGTGACGCTCAATCTGATGGTATTGTTGTATGAGAATGTTTTGTCGCTCTTCAGTCTAACGTCTCCAACACATTTGTACAAATGGCCGCAAATGGTCTGGTGTCTCTGGACCACGCTCGATGATCAAGTTAGAAATTTGACCCAAAAAAAAATAAAAAAATAAGAAAAAGAGAGACAGAGAAAATGACGATATGTCTTTATGAACAATAGTAAAGTATTTTTAAGTAATGAGAGTTCCATATGTCTAAATTAGTAACGGCGCCGATTAGAAGACATAGCGTCTTGTAAACTTTACTCAACCTCATCAATCCGCTTAGTTTTAATAAATTAAGTTTTTTAAAAGAAAAATAACGTACTGTTTAACCTCATCATACACAAGTGATGAAATGATAGATTATCAATTAAAAAATTGAGATTAGCTAAGCTGATAAATTGGCCACTTTGATTTGCATTTTTCCGGGTTTCTATTGTATAAAATAAATAGTATTAATTTTTGGATTAAATTGAGCATATTAATCCATTTTATGCGTAATATTTAAATCTTACATGTCTACTCATTTTGAGTTAATTTTGAATAAAGTTTTTCAATTGTTACGCTTGCTTATTAAATTTTTTTAAAATTGTACACGAAAAGAAAATCATTAGTTCTAAGTATGTGTTTGATTAAGAATAATACCCCATCCTTCACAAAAAACACTCTTACTCTAACTTTTAGTTAAATAATTATGCATAAATTATCAAAAATCTCTTTAAGATAAGGTAGTAATAAACCAAATAAAAGATGATGTTATTATATATATTAAGTAGTTTATTGTTTCAAATGTATCTCACAAAAATTTGTCATATCATTTTATACTAAATGTAAAAAATTAAAAAAGAAAAAAGACATTTTTCTTATATATATATATCTAATTCTTTCATAAATAACCCTCTCAACATTTCTTATGAAATTGTAATAGAGCACTGTCATGTCAAGAGCTTCATATTCAATTTTACTAGTTTTACAGCTTTGGTGTTGGGAAGTGGTGAAGTATATTCGACTGTATAGTTGGCCATTTTCTTTCATATATAATAATTGAATATATAATAATACAAATTAATAATATATGCATTATTGCATTACAAGGACAATTTCAGTCAAATATGCAGTTAGGGCTATCGCATAGAAAGATTGTGTCTCTTGTAAGAAACTCATATCTTTAGAGTATTTAGAGAGGCGGTGATTGTATTCGTTTGTGGCGGCTAGAGTTCG
>JAYMSZ010002037.1:0-12809 GCA_036897665.1 Pelargonium citronellum
AGAGACTCCTTTATATAGGAGATTAAGACTAGAAATAGGAAACTAGAATAGGAAATAAGCTAGACTAGAAGATTAAATCTTAAACTTTCCTAAAAATAGTAACTTTCCTAATTTAACTAACTTTCCTAATTCTACTAACTTTAGAATTGAATCTTTACACGGTCTAAGTAATCCGTTAAGGGTGAAAGCTTTTCTTAACACTTTATGAGTGCTAGAAATTGATTGTGAGTACTAGATATGTGTAAATTTTTCTACAGCAACGTCAAGATAATTATCTATTTGTGTATATTTTGTTTAGGATGTTGGTTTAATATATATTGTTTTATATTTTCGATCCATTGATACACATTGGATGATAAACTATGCTCCTATTAACCTCACACCTTAATTTTGTAAACTATCATAAATTGCACTGAATAACTTTTGCAGATTCGCCTCGTGATTCTGTTCAGTTCATTGAATGGTCCCCAACTTCTTGTCCACGTGCCTTACTTATAGCTAATTTCCATGGGAGGATAACCATCTGGACTCAGCCTTCACAAGTAAGCTAGCCCTGCTGGATTGTTATCTCCAAATTCTAAAGTAGATTCTTTTTTCCCCTCACAAGTTCTTAATTGTATCTATTCAGTTCATTCATTATGTTATAAATTTGCTGGCCAATTAGTTCTTTATTTTCCTTCTTCTTTGCCTGCTTTCTGTTGTTCTTGGTCACCTTTCTCTTATAACATGCTAAGGATTCTTATTTGGGATGGGTTTGTTTATTTAGGAGCCAGCTAATCTCGTACGTGATGCTAGCTGCTGGCAGCGTGAGCATGAATGGCGGCAGGACATTGCAGTTGTCACAAAGTGGCTCTCAGGGGTGTCTCCGGTATACTATTACTTTTGTCTTGCATATCTGATATTTTTAAATTACATGTCTGATGTGTAACATCTGAATGCAAATTGTGTGTGAGTGTCTTGGAAGTGTGGTATACCAATTGTCTAGTACTCTTGTTAGTTTCCTTTGGATAATTAGTGTAGAAAAATGATGTCTTATATATTGGAGAAATTTCAGCTGTGTATAACCTAACACCAAAACAAGTTTGTCAAGATACCTATTTCTCTCTGAAACTGCTTAGCTGTATATTCTTTTGTTATTCAAGAAAGGTGAGCATGTACATAGTTTCTGTCCCTGTGAGATCATCTTTACTCATATACTAAACAAAGAGCAGCAGGTTTTGAAAGTGTTATTTTGCAAATAGGTTCTAGAATTTTTGTTCCATTATGCCGAAAGGCCTTGGGTAAATGTTGTAATTATCAATATTTTGTTCTCTCTCCATTTTCCTTTCAACTTTCCTGGGAGCTTCCTGCCAAAATTTGAAAGCTATGTTGTGGCCTTGGGTTTCAATTGCTTCAAAAGTCAAAACACTAATTGTTTCCGTGACTTTTCACTAAAGTGTTTTTTTATTCTCTTCTCCGCCATCTTAGTAATTGGTACTGTCTACTTGTAATATTAATTTTTTGATGTGTTCCAGACTGTCGGTCCTAGACATGATAGCTCCTCTTTGTGAAGGCATCTAACTTTGAGACGCTTAAAGATAGCTCTTCATTATAAATATATTCTTCTGGTTGTATATTTCAAACCAATATTATGTTCCTCTCTGATAGCCTACTTTAATCTCTTCCCCTGTTATGCTACAGAATGATTACATCTTCTGATGGGCATATATCTGTGTATTGATTGGTATGCTTTTGTAATAGTGTTTATAATTTAATTCACTCTTGTAGTCCTTGCTCATTGCACTTCTGTACGTCAATGTAGTGCACTCAGTTTTCTTGTGTTGTCAGCAATCTTCAAGATTTTACTCTTCACCAAGCTTCCTTTTGCTAAAACTTTTTCATGTGATGTTGGTATTCTGATCATTTCATTTTTCCTTTACTTGTTTAAAAAATCAGTATAGGTGGCTTTCCTCAAAATCAAGTACTGCCACAAATTCAAAGTCAACTTTTGAGGAAAAGTTCCTTTCACAGCAGTCTCAGGCTTCAGGTTTGTGTTATTTGCTGTCGATCCTTAATATGGGATACATGGATGTGTTTATACATATATCCAATTTCATTCTTAAGTTTTGCAGGTTTATACTGTCATTTTTCATAATATTAGTTCTAATTAAAGAATAAGTGAATGCTTGACTTTCTATTTAGTAGAATTTGCAGCGGGTGAAAATAAAACTATCATCATTTTCTATTTTTTCTGATCATAGTGGCATATGTTTCATTATTTAACTTGTTTTTCTTTTAATGCTCTGTATGAGACAAGTAAGGAGTTGCTTAGTAAATCAAAAATGGTTTGTTAGTAAAGAAATGAGATATTGGTATAGGCCTTCTGGAAAAAGATATATATAGTTTTCTATAATTAGTTCAAATTTGATATGATAGCCAGTTTACGTTTTGTATTTTTTTTCTTCTTTTTATCCACTTTAGTGCTTGGCCTGGTCTTCTAGTTTTAGATTTGATACAGTGTTTCCCTTGCTCTCTCTGTCCAGCTAGGTGGCCCAATTTTCTCTGTGTATGTTCCGTTTTCTCATCAGGCTCGGTTCAGCTACATTGGTCTCAGTGGCCCCCTACTAAGAACACTGCGGTACCTAAGTGGTTTTGCACAAGTAAAGGACTCTTAGGTGCTGGGCCTAGTGGGATTATGGCAGCTGATGCTATCATTACAGACAAGGGTGCCATGCATGTGGCTGGTGTCCCAATTGTAAACCCTTCTACTGTTGTTGTTTGGGAGGTCACTCCTGGCCCTGGAAATGGATTACAAGCAACTCCAAAGACAAGTAGTACAAGCAATGGTGTTCCACCTTCACTGAATCCACCCTGCTGGGTAGGTTTTGCCCCTTTGGCTGCTTATTTGTTTAGCTGGCAAGAGTACCTGTCTGAAGCAAAGCAAGGAAGAAAACACACTGATCAAGATCTCCGAGATTCTGTTTCACTTCATTGTTCCCCAGTTTCAAACTTTTCTGCATATGTGAGTCCTGAGGCTGCTGCTCAATCTGCAGCAACCACTACATGGGGCTCTGGAGTTACTGCAGTTGCCTTTGATCCAACTCGTGGTGGCTCTGTGATAGCGGTTGTGATTGTTGAAGGTACCTTTAATAATCCCAATTTGAATTTAAATTATTCAGTTCCATTTCATACTGTTGGCTGTTGCTATTGTGAGTCATTCTTGTTTGATTTTTGGTAATGGATTTCTTTTGTGTATTGTTGATTGTAATTTCCCTCTCTTTTTACTGATTGTGCTCCCTGGAAGGCTGGAACTTCATGAGTTGTTTTTTCCCTGTTTATAGCTTTACTTTTTTTCCTTTAGGTTTGTATGTACGTAGAGTAAAAGGGATTAATAGCTGTACTCTTCCTCCCATATGCCATGGCATTGTCATACTGCAGTTGATAAACCTAACCAGTCGCCGATTTCCTCTTGATGATGATTGGTGCATATACTTTTAACATCACAGTCAGTTTCATAGTTCCTATGTTCTCCTGGGCATCATTATTGCTTCAAAGGTGTCTATAGTAATAGTACTTAAGAATGTATGTTGTTCCATTTTCTTGAATAGATATTATTGTATTTTAAGTTTCTTTATTTGTTTAAAACTAACATATCTGTATATTAGTTTCTTGTGATTACAACTCTCTGTTCTTCTCGCAAGCGTATGGACATATAGAGACTAAGATAAGTTACATATGTTCCATATCAAACTCAAACAGCCTAGAATCCTCATTTACATATTTAGCATTTGCTATCTACATCTGATTAATTGTACTGCACTACTGTTGCATCACACCCTTGTTTAGGGCCCTTTGTATGTTCACAGATAGGTTCAGTGACTAGTTCACTAATTTTACATGTGCAGGACAGTACATGTCGCCCTATGATCCAGATGAGGGTCCCTCAATCACAGGTTGGAGAGTGCAACGATGGGAGTCATCTCTTAAGCCTGTTGTTCTTCATCAAATATTTGGAAATCCCACTTCCAGTTTTGGTGGGCAGGCACCCATGCAAACAGTTTGGCAGTCCAAGGTTGATAGAAGCATACCGCCAACTAATGATTTTAAAAGTCACCAAGCAAGTGCAGCAGGACCAACCCCTGATGTGCAAAAGGCATCTGATTGTGCTGGTGAGAAAGCGAAAAGAGTTACTTTCGATCCCTTTGATCTTCCAAGTGATGTTAGGACGCTTGCTCGAATTGTTTATTCTGCTCATGGTGGTGAAATTGCTATTGCATTTCTTCGGGGTGGGGTTCACATTTTCTCTGGTCCAAACTTTGCGCCTGTGGATAATTACCAGATTAATGTTGGCTCTGCAATTGCTGCTCCTGCCTTCTCTTCTACAAGCTGCTGTTCAGCTTCAGTGTGGCATGACAGAAGTAAGGATCGTACTATATTGAAGATAATTCGCGTTCTTCCATCAGCTGTTCCAAGTAGCCAAGTGAAGACAAACTCATCAACCTGGGAGCGTGCAATTGCTGAGAGGTACTTTATTAAATTTGTCATCTTTATAGGCAGAGATTTGATGGCTGACATTTATTGTTTGTTTTGTCTGAGCAGGTTTTGGTGGAGTCTGTTGGTCGGAGTAGATTGGTGGGATGCTGTTGGCTGTACACAGAGTGCTGCTGAGGATGGCATTGGTAATGGTCTAAACATTTGTCAAAATTTCATGAACTTTCTGCTATGACTTTGATAATGGTCTGCTATCAAGAAAAAAAGGAACGGAGAGGGAAGTACAGAGTCGAAGGATGGGATTATACTTGGGCTGAATTAAACTATTAAAGAGAGAATATCCTGTAGCCCTAGTTTTATTCTTTATGCATGGTTATTTACTAATTAGAATGTATTAGCTCTCCACCTCTATATTATTGTTCTATATTGCTGTGGATTTGCTGATTATATCATTTCCCCAAACCAGTGTTTTAAATGGCGCGAGGCGCATTTGAGATGCTAGGGTCCACTAGAGTCTAGAGCCTAGGTGCGAGGTGCATGGTAGGGATGGGCTTCTATGAAGCGAAGCACAGTTTTAAAATTACTTAAAAAATGTCAATTTACACAGAAACATTATCAAAACAATTTAAAGAAAGAACATATTAGTAAACTGCTGGTTATTTGCTATGATCTGTTTTTGTTGTGCTGCTTTATCTTTTTTTGTTAATATATCTTCTATAATATTCAGATTGCTGGTGTAAGGAGGACAACTATATAAGACAGATTTTAAATTGTACTACCCTAAAATAAAGAGTCTTCATATTACTGCTGTGTTTAATCTTCTTCTTTTTAATATATCTTCTGTAATAGACAAATCACTGGTGTTAATTTTATAGACAGATTTTACATTATGGTTCCCTAAAATGAAGACTCCATCTTAGCAGTCCCAATTTGCAAGACAAAAATTAATTTTGGTATTGGGACTATCAAAGATATATAGTCATTTTCACAATTGCCCTAATTTAATAGAGACCAAAATGAATGGTTTTAATTGAAGATGACCTGATGGAAGCAAAAAATAGACTGGTGAGCATCAAATACAGAATTGAGACGCACACCTCACGCCTCACATGCGCCTTGCCTCAACGATTTTGAGGCTCTAAAGGTGTGCCTCGCGCCTCAGGGAATGCTGCCTGACTTAGAAAAACTCTCTTTTGAGTTGATAAAAAACAAAGCCCAATTTGGCTGCGAAAAGCAGAATTTCTTCATTCTATAGGCATTTTTCTATAACAGTGTTTGAACTTTGATGGGTGGCACCTCTCATTGATGATAAATATTTTGTTTCAGTTTCATTGAACAGCGTGATCGCAGTCCTGGATGCGGATTTTCATTCTCTTCCTTCCACTGAGCATAGGCAATTATATGGCCCTGTAAGTTTATTTGAGCAATTTGCCATCTCAGCATTACGTAATGATTACTGTTTTTACATATTTGTTTATTTATTCTTAAATACCAAAGTTAAGATTTTCCATGACAGAAAAGGCTACTTAGATTTTTGTTTTCAATTACTATTTATTATTATGATGTTTATTATGCTATTTATTGCTTGTTTATGTGTATGTGTACATGGCAGAGTCTAGACAGGATAAAATGCAGGCTGCTGGAAGGTACGAATGCTCAAGAGGTTAGAGCAATGGTTCTGGATATGCAAGCAAGGTTGCTGCTGGATATGTTGGGAAAAGGAATTGAATCAGCTTTGATAAACCCTTCAGCTTTAGTACCCGAGCCATGGCAGGCATCTGGTGAAACATTATCAGGCATTGACCCTGAAGCAATGGCTGTTGAGCCAGCACTTGTTCCAAGTATCCAGGTTAATTTTTAACTTTTTAAATTTCATTCATAACTTAATGAATTTTTAATCATGGATATTGAAGATAAGCTGATTCTGCTGCTATATGGCGGAGCCAGAGTTCAAAGCAATGGTAGGCACTTTGAGCCGCTTTGCTTTTAACATATATTACAACTCTTCTAAAAAAATTCTAAATACTTTCAAAATTTGAAATTCTAATGTAATTTACCAATATATTTAATTATTTATTTTTACAAAAGTGTAGTTTGTTTTACATAAAATATTACCAAAGTCTTTTTGTTCGATTAAGAATTTGTAGTGTTTCTTTTTCATTTTATTAAAATAAATCACGTAACTATAATAATTCCTCCTACAAGAAGTGGGGGTGATGCGAGTTTGCCCGACACAATCTGCCACTTTTTCATGGTAAACTCGACCTGAACCCGCAAAAATGTGGGTTGGATTTCGAGGGCTCGCGGATTCGGATCCAAATTGCGAACTCTAACTTGTAGGACCCAAACACAGGTTTTCATCTCTAAAATGCTATGGGACTGGTACTGTCATGTCACTGATAAGTGAGCTAGTAAGGGTATTTTGATGCTTTTGGTTTCCTTTATTAGAGTTTAATGTATTGCTGCAATACACTTAATTTTTCGGGCTTATTTTGTATCAGGATTTTTATCAATGAATAGTCTTGTAATAATCAATTAAGTAATTAATATTGACAGCATTGAAGCACTGAAAGCTAGGCTTCTTGGGTTTAGTTTCGTTTGTGCTCTAGTGTGCCACTTTCCATTCATCTCCCCCTTTCTGTTTGTTTTTCTTTTTGAAACAAAGTGATTTATTGATCAGCTCTTACAATACAATGCAGGCTTACGTTGATGCAGTTCTTGACCTAGCTTCACATTTCATCACACGTTTGCGACGTTATGCAAGCTTTTGCCGCACTTTAGCAAGTCATGCTGTCACTGCAGGCACAGGCAGCAACCGAAATATGGTGGCAAGTCCAACCCAAAGTGCAACATCTCCTGCCACAAGTCAGGGTCAGTATGCTGTACCATCTTCTGATTTTGATCTTGTACGTATAAGGTGGTTGCTCATGCGATTTTTGATGCTGTCGTAAAAAAACCAGTGGCTCCTTGAGTTCTTATGTGTCTGTTACCGATTATAAAACTGTAATACTGAAATTTTCAGGAGGTCAAAGTGGCACTACAAGTTCTACTGGAAATACTCAGATGCAAGCGTGGGTGCAAGGTGCAATTGCTAAGATTAGTAGTACCACGGAAGGAGTTTCCACTTCAACACCAAACCCAATTACTGGCCCAACTCCCTTCATGCCAATAAGCATAAATACAGGGACCTTTCCCGGAACACCAGCTGTTAGGCTCATTGGAGACTGCCATTTCCTTCACAGATTATGCCAACTTTTGCTTTTCTGCTTTTTCTTTCGGCGAACACAATTACCTCGTTACATGGGGGGTGCACAGAGAAATGCTGATACAAATACCCAAAAACCTCAGCCTGGGGCACCTGGCAAGGTGGAAGAGGTTAATAGTGGTTCTGCCAAACCAATACCAGCTGATGGTCAGGTAGCCCGAGCTGGCCAGATCATACCTGCAGCCAAAGGGGCTGAAGAAGGACCTGCTGGCCGTTCAAGATTAGGTTCTGGAAATGCTGGTCAAGGATACACATTTGAGGAGGTAGAAATATATGCTCCTTAAGCTTTCCCGTGTCTTATTCTTCACCCATGTAAATCGTTAAAATTATTTGCACCATAGAAATGTTGAAGAAAATGTAACCGGTAAGGTAGAGACAGTTAAGATAGTATACCGGTTTCTTAAGTAGTATTTTTCTTCCCAATATTATTGAGATCCAAACAGGACTCTGCGCTTAAATTTGAAATACAACTTTCTATGTGTAAATTGTTGCAGGTGAAAGTGCTTTTTCTCATACTCATGGATCTTTGTCGGCGAACAGCAGGCTTGGCACACCCTTTGCCCGTTTCTCAGGTGGGAGGCAGCAACATTCAAGTACGGTTGCACTATATTGACGGGAATTATACTGTATTACCCGAGGTTGTTGAGGCGTCACTTGGTCCACATATGCAGGTATCATGGGCTTCGTGTTATATTTATTTAAATTTATTTATTTTGGATTCATAGGTTGTCTTGTTGAAGACTAAATAATTGTCAGGGAGTCATATGTTGCATTCTGTATCTTTATTGACTAGACTCAGTCATCTGCTTTGTTGTCCACCCATCTTGGCTGGGATGACCTTTATCTGTGTAAAGGTCGGACAGGGACTGACATTTGGTGCATTGGGTGGGTGGAGAATTGGGCTTGGTTAGTGAAGAAAAATCCGTTTCATTTACAACTAATAATAATCAAAATTTTGATCCTGTGAAATATTCATATTACAGACGGGGACATCTTGAACTGCTTAGCTATTAGAAATACTCATCTAAATGTATTCTATTAGATACTTGAGAATCTGACATATTTGGCTGTGCAAAGGGTATAGTTTAGGTTTTCTGAAGACCTTATTTGTAGGCTGTTCTAGACCCAACAATCTTGGGTAGTTATTGAGTAAACTAATAACGGTTCCAAAATACTTGACATCATCCTTTTATTCACACAGCCATCATCACCAAGTATCTTGTTTCAACTATGAAACGAAGATTCACCTTTTTGGTTGGTTGACAAATCATGTCGGACACGAACACTCAAATCCTATTCTATAGTTTTAGAAAATAAAACTAAAAATTGAAAGGTAATAACTTAGTTTGATTGTTAAATTTGAACTTATGATAATTATTTTTAACTATTTAGCTAGAATAAATGGCGAGCATGAAAATCTAAGATTTGTGTCAGAGCACATGTAGATACCAGGTAAAAAAATACTTTTTCCTAATTTGAAACTTCACTGCATGGGTAGCTTTAGAAATCAAAACATGGGAGTGAATAACTACTCTTCAACCTGAGAAATCGGATTGTACACTTTAGGAAATCTTGGATGCTTTCATAAGTAACTCCATCTGATACTATAATTCATTGTTAGATTCACCTTTGAAGTTATTCTCAAGAAAGGTGCAGCCAAGCCGCCAGTAACCTTATTATGTAGGAATTAGGAATGTAAAGTATTGTTTATTCAGGAAGTTTGTCATTTAAGTTGCATGTTGTGGCACCAAACTTTCTCTTACTGTTGAAATTTTATGCACCGAAATGAATGCAAGTTTGTGTTGATTTGTTCTAACTTTTCTTTTGATCTCTGATGGTATACTACATAGAATATGCCCCGACCTAGAGGTGCAGATGCTGCTGGTTTGTTGCTCCGTGAGTTAGAACTCCACCCTCCAGCTGAAGAATGGCACAGGCGGAATATGTTTGGTGGGCCTTGGTCTGACCCAGAGGATATGGGTCCTCCAGATGATACACCCAAACTAAGTAGTTCTGCAGACCTTCTCGAGCTCAACACGTTGGAAAATTGTGATGTTTATTATGGAGCCCATGGCCTTTGGCCAAGGAAACGCAGGATGTCTGAAAGAGATGCGGCTTTCGGTTTGAATACATCTGTGGGTCTGGGTGCATATCTTGGTATAATGGGATCTCGAAGAGATGTTGTTACTGCTGTGTGGAAGACTGGTCTCGAAGGAGTTTGGTACAAGGTACATTATCCATTATATATATGTTTTTTTTAATGTACTAGTGTAACATTTGATTGGGGTTTTTCCGTCCTAAAATGATATATTGAGGTCAATGCATATGGGTGTTATGCATAACTAATGCTTTAGATGTTTGCATGGATAATCATTTTGCTAGATTCAGCTGACTTTATGCTAATAGATATTCCACTGCATTTGATATGCTCATTTCATCCCAGAATAATTGACCACTTTCTCAACAAAAAAAAAAATAGTCTCCGATTAATTGTCCGTTTTCTGTTTTGGTTAGGGATGCATGAGTTTGTTACAAAAATAGCACATGAGGGTGTAAGTGGAAAAAGAAAATTTAACCAACGCATCCTTAACCTTCAGAAAAAATGTGAAGTGGACAATTATTTCGGGACGGAGGATGTTAGGTTGTGTTTGTATTCTTGGATTTGATTTGAAATTATCATTTGAAATCTGATGTTGTAGGGGTATGTTTTGAATCCTATTGGATTTGAGCCAAATCTAAATTCAAATTGTTTGTGCATCCAAACATTAGTTTTGGGTCAAATCCAAGAAGAATGTAAATGGACCGTTGTATTGTTGAGAGTTAGCTTAATTTGACGAGTAAAACTACTACCATTTATGATGCAGTGCATAAGATGTTTGCGGCAGACCTCAGCCTTTTCTTGTCCTGGTGCAACCAATGTGGGTAATCAAAGTGAGCGTGAAACTTGGTGGATCAGCCGGTGGGCCTACGGTTGTCCAATGTGTGGTGGAACCTGGGTTCGAGTTGTATAGACTGGATTTGTCGTTCGGTTGACATGTTGCAAAATTGATTAGAGAAACAGAAAGGAGCATAACATGACATGAATATGGAAAAAACAAGCTAAGCCCCTTTTTTTCCTGGCATATATATAGTTAGATTGTAATATACAACAAAACGTGATATGGTCAAAAGGATAAAAATGATGATACTTGACTAAGATATGCCTTTTTTTTCTCTGCCAAAGTTTTCATTTATTAATTAATGAGCCTTGGAATATGAGTTGAGCAGTTTTGTACTACTACAACTACTAACTTTGATTTAGATACACAGTGCTTATGTACAACTTATTAGGGATCTTAATTAGTTATGTATTCAATATATGTAATTAATTAAGTTGTATGTGATGATGAAATGAATATTATGGATGTTGTTGCTTGAGTTAGAGTCAGAGAAGAGGAAACCAATATTTATATGTTGGTACTTTTGTGTTAGTTTTGATTCAACTCAATTCTTCGATAGAATAGAATTTGTGTTTTTGAAGCGGTTTGTACACAGGGAAGTCAATTGATAGGTCCACCGTTTCAATGTAAGGCAACGGACACTAACTTTTGTTTTTTTGTTTTTTTTTTTTTTTTGTAAAATTGCTCGTATTTAGATCGAACGTGTTGTTTTGGGCTATACGCTAAAGAGGACGCACACGTGGGTTCAATTTTTGAGGTCTCACGCCTTTAATGTGAATGTCTTACCATTGGTTGATGCCCTTTTTCCATTCCCAAATTTTTTTTCGGGGGCTCGTTTTGTAATGGAATACCATTGCCAAAACATCGAAGAGCTCATAGGTCACCCTACGTAACTCGTATACTGGATATTTTTGTTTTGTCGTGTTCCTCTGTCTTATATTTTCAACAATGAGTTGCGCTTAATCTCTTAGTGTGAGTGAAGCCCTTGGAGGCCCTTTTTATTATTATATTTTTAAAACTACACATTTTGCGATCAAACTACTTGTTTGGGACTATATGCTAAGGAAGACACGCACTTGAATTGTAACTTTGAGCTCCCATTCCTCGAATATGAACTTAATAACGTTGGGTGATGTCCTCGGCCCATTCCCAAAAAAATTTTCAGGGGCCTGTTTTGCAAGGAGTACCATTACAGATTTTGGTTGAAAAAGTTAAAAAACACAATAAATTTGAAGAGCACATAGGTGGCCCTATGCTAGTCGTATGCTGTGAATTTTTGTCTTGTCGCGTTCCTTTGTGTCTTATTTTTCTTACGATGGGTCGTGCATAATTTTTTAGTTTGTGTGGAGTATGTGACAACCGTTTTAGTAAAACATCAAATTTTATGATTGAACAACTTGTTTTGGGCTATACGCTAAGGAAGACACACTCATGAGTCCCATTTTTTTTGTTAGCTTTCACGCCTCTAATATGAAAGTAATAATGTTGTGTGATATCCTTGATCTATTCCAAAAAAATATCTTCGAGGGCTTCCCAAATGAAGCAAGGACATCTAAGAGCTCATTGCGGAGTACAAACTTCCTACGGAGCATGACCTCCCCACTGAGTGCAAACCTCCTACGGAGCGTGACCTCTTCGCGGAGCGCAAACCTCCTACGGAACGTGACCTCTCCGCGGAGCGCAAACCTCATGTGTAGCGTGACGTCCCCGTGGAGTCCAACCTCCTACAAAGCATGACCTCCCCGGAACGTACAAGTAACGCGTCCGGAGAATAAGAAGTCCAACATTACAAGTGGGCTTGATGGACCCAAGTGGACCAAATGGGCTCAATTGACCCAAGTGGGCCAAATAGGCTTGAAAGGTTAAGTGGGCCTAGATGGGGCCCTCATCTTCAACAACCTATCAAATGCCAACATATGGAACTAGGTGGTAAGGGCCTATGAATACACACCTCTTTGTAAGAAAGAAGATCCCAATTTCATTTTTTACATTTACTTATCTCTCTAGCTTTCTCTCTATAAAAGCTTTCAAGAACTCTCTTGTTTCCCACAAAAGACTTACTCACACTGGACGTACTTCATTCTTTGGTGTGTTGCTTTCACGCAGATCACAAGGCCACGAAGACTAGGATATTT
>JAYMSZ010002038.1:0-12807 GCA_036897665.1 Pelargonium citronellum
TTCGCCCCTCCTCCCCCCCCCCCCCCTCTTTAATTTTTTATTTTCCTGCTTCTCTCCATCTCTATTAACTCAATAGTCATTCTTGTCATATGCAGAAATTAAGAAACGAATGGAGAAAGATGTAGATGAAGTTGGAAAAATTGCTCGTTTCATAAAGTCAAAAATTGAAGAACTGGACAAAGAAGTAAGATGTTTGCTACTTTTGTGTCTACAACATGAAATTCTTGGATTGGTCATTTACTTTATTCTTTTTATGGCTTAGAATTTAGAAAATAGGCAAAAATCTGGTTGCGGGAAAGGAACTGGTGTAGACCGATCAAGAACGGCAACAACAGTGTAATTTATCTTCCTCATTGTTTATTATTATTATTATTATTATCATCTCATTTATTAAGTTATAAGACACCAACAGTTGGTTTCCTATTCACTCTTGCTTTTACATTTTTCATCCTGTTGCCTTAGGGTATGCATCAATAAAGAGTAGTATCAGCATCTCCTGAACTTATTTTGGCTCTCTATTTTTCTTATCCATTGTTAGAAACCTGAACTAAAAAAAAAACTGTCTCATAATGTGCAAACCGTAAAGCTTAGATGAGTGTCAGTATCTTTAAATGTCACAAAACTTGTAACTTCTAGGTGGTTCTCTGCATTTACACCTTGCATTCTTCAGCTGTCTTGATTCAATTTTCCAGAAGTCAAGTGAACCCAACTCATGTTATGTGTTACATTGCAGTGTTTTGAAAAAGAAGTTGAAAGATAAGATAACTGAATTTCAGGTTGGTAAATGATACATATATTTCATTGAAGGCTCTATGCTTACCCATCTGTCTTCTCTCAGCTCTGCTATGCTGAATATATTTGCAGACTCTGAGGGAAAACATTCATCAAGAATATCGGGAAGTGGTTGAAAGGCGTGTTTATACTGGTATGGATCTCTACTTGTTACTCAATATGGTGAAAATTTCTATGATTGGTGCAATGTGTTATCCATGCAATAAAGTTTATTGTTTTTGTTACCTTTTTGTTTCCTGTGATAATTAGTAACGGGCACCAGAGCTGATGAAGAGGTAAAAACAATTGTGCAAGTCAATACTTTCCAAGCAAAATCTGGATTTATCCAAGTCTTTCTTCTAATGATTCAACAAATTTCAGACTATTGAGAGATTGATTGAAACCGGTGACAGTGAACAAATTTTCCAGAAAGCAATCCAGGAACAAGGGCAAGGCCAGGTCTGTGTTCTCTTTGTTATTCCTTGTATCTTCCATCTTACAGAACTTAGAAGTTTCATAGAAACATGGAAGAGCTAGGTATAGGTTAGTTTGACATTTCCAAATAAATTGATGAAATATGTTCAACCTGGGTTAGACATTTGCCCCACTATTGAAGCTTGCACAGAATTTCGGCATTCAAGTCTAATTTAATTACTGTGGCACTTGCCGTTTGAATTGATTAAAATTGACAACCTTGTTTTATATGGATATTTATATTTGATTTTGCAGATATTGGACACCTTGGCAGAAATTCACGAGCGCCATGATGCAGTTAGAGACGTGGAGAGGAAACTTCTTGATTTACATCAGGTATAGATTCATTCATTGCATTAGTGTTTGCTGGTTCAAGATTATATCCAAATCATGATATATCCCACCGTACAAGAGAGTTTATTTGAAACACATATTGGCTGCTTAGGGTCAGTTTGATCGTGAGCTTGGCTGGTGTCAAGGCATGACCTCAGATCAGTTATATGCAACTAAAGTTATTAGTTATGTCATCGTCAGTCCAGTGGGATGTGAACAACCAAAGAAAAGATAGTTAGTAGGCCTTTCAGTGGCTTAAAACTGGAACACCATAGTATGAAAATAAACTTTCTGTTTTAATCAGTGGCTTAATATACACTGGCTTTGTCTCGGTATATATTGTATCCAATACATCACTAAGGATTTATTCTAGCAACTTTATGCCCAAAGGAGGCTGGGGTGGGGCCATAGAGTGTTAGACTGTTAGTGTTGACCGATACCAAGTTTTTTGGCAGATGTCCATACTTGTGCCTGGTCTAAATTTGTGGTTTTATAATGATGACAGAATTATATCAACTGATTTCTTTTATATGTATTCTTGATATTATGGGTTCTGCAACACATGCTATTTGCAACACAGACATTTAATACTTACTCCGTCCCAAAATGAGTCTTTGTTTCTATTTTAAGAAAATTTAAGGAGAAGTTAGTGTGACATATTTACTCTTGTATCCTAGTGATCATAAATTATAACAGAAAAGGATACTGACTAACTTATTATAAGGATACTATTCTCAATTTATGCACAACTAACTTTCTACAAAGGATAGAGGACACTCATTTTGGTACAAAAATTACAAGAGAAACATGATACTCATTTTAGGACAGAGGGTAGTAGTAGATTTATAATGGACACATTGATTGACTGTATCAAAGTAGTGATCTCTTGGCTTAAACTCAATTGCAAAATAGTGTTATGACATATTTGGAAAAAGATATTGTGGAACATGGGAGATTTGTATGAATGTTGTATTGGTTCTTTCACATTTGCAGTGAAACACATGTATTAGATAGTAAATTATATGTGTGCTGTTTTATGCAGATATTCATGGATATGGCAGTGCTGGTGGATGCCCAGGGGGAGATGCTGGACAATATTGAGTCACATGTACTCACTCTTCCCACACCAAAACTAGTAGTAGCTTGTTATGAATGTCGGTGTAACTTATCTTTTTTGTTTTGTCAGGTCTCAACTGCTGTAGATCACGTTCAGTCGGCGAATGTTTCCTTGCAACAGGCAAAGAAGCTACAGAAGAACACCAGGAAATGGATGTGTGTTCTCGTCATTATTTTTCTTCTTATTGCTGCAGGCATCGTTGTGGGCATATGGCGTAGCAAGAAGAGTGCTTAGATGATGCATTTCAGTGTATCAAATTGCGGTACAAGTTGTTAATAATTTGTTTGAGTTTTTCACAGTTTCTGCAGATATACTTTTTATGTCACATTAAGGCATGTTCATATATAGGAAACTGTACATCTTATGTAATTTTCTCGAGCGACTCTCTGAAACAGAAAAGATAAATAAATTATTTATTTCAATTTGTATATGCAAAAGCTCCAACTGAAATTGATTGAAAACCATGCATTACAAACCCTAAAAATGAATTGTCAACTCTCAACATCAGTGCAATACCAACAACTGTATCTTGCATATATATAACACAGCTCCAATGAATCCATCTGCATTTTTGTAACCCGTCCGTGATCAATGTTCACAAGAATACAAGAATTATGAGTTTGTAATACACTGTCGTGCTCAAAGTATGAAGCTATTCATTTACTTCTATTTCCTGTTTCTGGGAAACCCGCTATTGTCATCTTTTCCTCTGTATATTACTTTTTGGACTCACCACCAAACCTATACTTATTTCCTCTGAAAGATCAAATGAAAAAAGAACCTGAAACCCTCTTGCCCAAAATTTGCCATTTGCAGAGAACTGATCGGCCATTTTCAAGACTACAAATACGATGATGCATTATCTATCCCTCCAGTCCTAGTCGTTGGGATCCATTTCTTCATCCTGCTCTGAGCGTTGCGACATGTTATTTCGGCCTCCTCTGTCATCAGATGCTTCTTGTTCAACTTCGCGCGCTTGGAATTCTGGATAATCGTTTTCCTCATTCTTATCCCCTTCTTCCTCAACTGACTCCATAGGAACAGACTGCTGTTGCTGACTGTTCTGCATCCATTTGGGACACTCGTCTTCACCTCCATACAACAACCGCCCATCATTATCTTTAACTGGATCTGGAATCTGGGCAGACGAAATTCTACAAGAACATTCAGGGAGCGGATGTGAAAGGAATGATGTAGGTTTCGATAAGAGGGATTGTCGTATAAGGCCATCTTCGCCCAAACTTTTATTAAGATGTTCCTGCACTGCAAGTGTCCAATTATGCTGCAGATAGTAGATGTTATCGCTGGAAATGTTGAGAAGTCCTGCAAGAACTTTTCTGTGCAAGAAAACACATTCAGTGTTAAAAGAGAACTATTAAGAGCACCATGCATTTTGCTAAAATACAAATTTTGATCCTTCCTGGGGTCTACAAATTTAAACAAATGGATGAAACCAATAACAAATGATACTCATATGACTAAAAGGTAACTGGGCTACTTGAAGAACAGTGACAACCCATTGATAAAGAGAAACAGAACTATATATAACTGAAAGTAAGGAGTACGGAATTTTTTATTGAAATTTTAGGCACAGTCTGCTAATCTTTATCTACCCTCCTTTTCTATCCAAAGCCGTTACCAATAGGGGAAAAAAAACTAGATAATTACTTGCCATCTCATTCCTTGTTGATGTGTTTAACACATACAAGTCAATTGGCATTAGAACAGAATTTAAATAAATATTCATTATCTTTTTAGATATGATATCTACTGAGGTAATGCTATTAGGCCTAGTTTGAATTATTTTGGAGGGATGGGAATCACTAATTTCTGAAGTGTAGATTAGGAACCTTGAAAAAACACCCTTAAAAATGAGACAACATTGCATGAAAGTAGACACAAAAGGGGGAATAACATATTCTCACAACATTTGCCTTCAAAATAAAACAAAAGCTAAAACTAAACGTGCTGGACTGCTGGTATTTACATATATTTAAAAGCTCAACTTATTAAAAGTCAATGTAATTCAGTTTAATGTCAGTGTTACCTGTCTGGTCGAAATGTTCGGAAAGACGCTCGCTCGTACAATCTTTGCCCCATAACTAAGCTTGAAAAATCTGGCCATCCACTACCATCATTGTTAAATCCTGGAAAGAAAGCATCTGCTTCCACAGAGACAATATAATCAAGAGCATCCCAAAGCAACCTGTGTGCTTGCATTCGTTTATTCATTGGTGAAGGAACGGGTTCTGTGTCAGTCTCAGTGATCCAACCATACCAGCCTTCTTTTTCATGTCGATATATGGGTCTACCTGGAGGTGGAGGAAGAGGCCGAGGCCGAGGACCTGCCTTCTTCCATTCTTCTTTAAGTTGCTCTTCACTTTTGGCAGGAGGAAATTGAAAAGAATCTGGAGGAAGAGGAGATTCAGGTCCAACCAAGTCAGACAACTCTTGCTTGCTACATAATGACGTGTGATCCACCAAGTTGGCAAACATGGCACGTAAAGGGACTAGAACTCGTTGCCCACCAAAGGTTTCAGAACCTGCTAAGTATATAATTGTTTTAGGAGGATAGCCCATTGCTCGAAGGAGAACTCCAACCTGCAAAGTTATATCAAAAACTGAGCTAATACACCTTCAAAATTATATCAAAAACACATGAAGAATTGCATGTTCTCAATGACGGGGAAAGTCATACTTTACTAGAGAGTAAATACAGTACAAAAGTAGAAACCAGCAAGTCCCCTTGCTATAAGGGCACCGCTTTTCCTGCTAAAGAAGGTCCACAATACTTGATTGGAAGCATTAACTCTCATGGTCAAAGGTCAAACACGTATTCACAGTGAACCAAAGTATATCACTTTCTACTCCAGAAGAGTTGTTACACGCAATGAAGATACCCACTAGATTGAATGTGTAGAATTCCACAATCCAAATGCGGTCTTTTGCATTAACGGTGTCAGCCCAATCTAATCTAAAAGTGATCCGAAGAAGCTTACATAAGCATAATCTGGAAAAGGAAGTTCAATATTGAGCATACCTCTTCAGGCATAAGGGGGCACGATCCATTCCTCTTGAGTAAGTGTGAATCTACACTAAGATTTTCATTTATAAGCTTACGCTTGATCATTTGTGCCCTTCGGTATTGTATGAGTTCAGTGTGGACATCCTAAAAAGATTTTAATAAAAGAAATTAAAAAGCAGAGAATTGTTAACCACGAATAACTGATAGATTAAGTTGACTCATTCATTCTTTTGAAGTCAATAACTCCAAGGAGATACATAATATGATCAAAGGAAATATTAAGATTGATCCTAAACTTGTTATTTATTTTTAAAGCAATAAAGTAGAAATTGAAGACAACTTGAATTCAATAAAGTTTAATAAAGCCATGTGAGATTGTGAGTTGAGTAATGCTAGTCTGTGATCTCTCTTACAAATGAGAAATATATATTACACAAAATTTGTTGCACAAAATGATGCGTCAACTAATGGGATATCTTATTGAAGATTTAATCAAATGGGCACTCCAAACCAGAAATTCAAGAGTGGTGAAATTATATGTCGGATTATCCTTCGTTAAAATTTAATTTGAACGTGAAAATGATGATATTTAGTTCACCATATAAGACTGGCACATCACTTCATACATAAACTTTTGTGACAAATAGCATTTTCCGTGGAAACTGTGAATAGAATGATGGAAAATCTTGAAAATAAAATATAAGACTTTTCAATAACTTACCTGAAAGAGCTCTGCACAACCATGATATGCCAAGGTGTCTCTCTGCAATCCTGGATGATAGGCCAGGAAGGGATGGCCCCAAGCTCGTAACCTGTGCAAAAAGAGAACAAAGCTCAGATCCATCAATGGCAGTTGGCAGACACATGGTTCTTATATGCAGGTATATCATTGCTTTTTCACCCTTATGGTAACCTGAGCCATATTGTTGATGCCTTGATGGTATACAGCTTCATTGGCCAGTCAATGCCAGAACTTAAACATGCACTACATTTTCATTTTTAGCTCCTCATAACATACAGGCCCATATAATGCTTTCCTTGTACAAAAATAGCCATTTCTGATTTCCATTGTGGCTCCTATGGGGTAAAGCTTCAAATGGAAGGCAGTTGATGGATTCATACCTCTCCACCATCTGACGTCCAAGAAGCTGAATTTCTGTGCGAAATTGGAGGGCATGGAACCCAACCCTGCATCTGAGCCTCTGATACTCTGCCATGGTAGGTGGCAGGATCGACTGAAAAGCAAGAAAGGTAAATATTACATTAAAACAGTTCAAACTAAATTGTTTCCAGTGATAAAGGTTGTGAGCTATAGAAAGAGAAGTAATAGGAACAGAAATATCAATGTGCCATATTAAATGGTTCACTTTAAACCAAAAGTAAGTTCAGTATAAACATGCATACATGGACTTATATATCCCAAGTGGCCTCATACCCCTATTTAGTTTCAAAACTAAGTTCATTAAGGAATCAGGCTTCAGGCCACATCCCACTAGAGTACACGCTTGTATGGTTGCATGAAACTGCAGTTAACTTGGAAGTAATGATGAAATGTTATCTCTTCCAGAACAATATTCTTCTTCCACCCTCAAACCAATCATTACTCAGCATATGACCATAACTGGTATTGGTTCAGCTTTTTTTTTTTATTATTATTATTATAAAAAAAAATCACATATAGGAGATATAAAACAGAGGATCGCCCATCCAGACCAAGCTCTCTAATGTTATACCCAAGTGTAAAAGGCTTCATTGAAGAACATGATTGATCTAAGCCTAACGATTTGCTAAAGCAAGCTAGCTCTACATATTTGCAACCCCAAATCAATTATATATCAATATGACAGTAAACTGCTCAACAGTTTACATAGCACAACTACTCTACAACCTACATTAAAATCACGAGGCAATATTCTTATCTACTTTCAGAACTTCAGGGAAAGTTAGCAGTATTTCAGAAACCAGAGGCAAGTTGAGTGACATAATAATTAAGTTTCAAACAGTATTTTCTGAAATGTATCAGCAAAGTCAAATTATTAAATTTCTAGAAAAAATATTTTTCATTTTTAAAAATGCTTCACAAAGTAACATTTAGAAAGAATATCTTAATAACAAGTCCTATAATATTTGCTGCGGCTACAATTACAACATATGCTGTTTTGAAACGTGAATTGCAATCATACTGAAAAACAATCTGGATCTAGCCTAATAACTTGTTTGCATGATATCCAGATTACCCACATCTCCACTCTTAGCAAGCGCAATCACCAGAACAGCTAAAACACATGCGAGGAGAGAAAAAAACATGCAGCCAAAAACTTCTACCATTGAACTGAAAGACATATTAATCTATAGATTGTCTCAGTTCTGTACTACAATAGATGAACTATATGCAAGCAAATTATATGTAGATTTTTTTTATACCCGAAGTGCATGCTTTCTCAAGCATAAACAGTTGCTTGCAGTTGAGACTAACAACTAATTATTGCTTTGGAATACTAAACTACCTGCAGGCATCCTCCTTCTGAAACAATCAGTCCTATAACCTTAGCTTTCTTCAACACCGGTAAAATTTCTTCAACATAAAAATTTGGAGAAGCTGAACTCTTGGGCCTAAAAGTGGGGAATTCATTCATTTTCCTTGCTACCTTCAGATTTTCAGGCAGGCTCTTCACAATGGTGACATCATTTGCAAGTGATGCTATGAACTGCTCCGCATTGAAGATATATGAAAAGCTCTTGAATTTGTGACTGTACAATATTATAAGTGCAAGAAGTAAAAGTAAATAAATAAAATAAAAAGTATGACGTTTCCTAGAATTAACAACTGATTTTGAGAGAGAGACCTGATGCCTTTTGAACGAATACTTTCTTCAATCTCAGGAAGGACCAGAGTAGCATTTAAAAGCCTGGATATGGTGACAAGATCACAGATCTAGAAAATTATCGAAAATGTTATGAACTCCCAAAAGAAGTCATGGTAAAGATGACTTTTAGACATTGGTCGACCATACCGTAGATTTGATCTTTGGAAGCCCACCGAAAATCTTTGCATAAATAAAACCATTATTCTGCTCAGTTGGTGCTGCAAAGAGAAAGGGTTAAGGATGTGTACTTTGACCAGAATGATTCCTCAAATTACAAAAAAGGGGATACCCGAGGATTGGAAAGTTATACAGTCCAGTCGAAGTTACCAAAACGCATGTCTTGAAGCAATTTATAAACATCTTTACCATTTAAGGTATTGCACTTATCTACATTTTTAATACTTAAGACAACCATGCCTTCCTATAGAAAAATTAGTTTTAGATGAAAAAGGTAGAAATAGTGCTACAACATATAGGTCCTTCTCTTTAAACAGTTTAGAACGGAAAAAAAATACCAAATAATAATCATCATTCAGCTCTATGGTGCAATTTTCTCTTAAGAAGATCGCTCTATGTTTTGTTTCTAATATTCTATGGAAATGGTAGAGCATAGCATGCAGAGGGGGTTTTAACCACGTCCAAGCACCATGCACAAGATAACTTTTAGAAAATCGCAAGTGAATTTCAAGTTTAGGTCTCTAGTTTTCCACAGAACTAACCTTAGTGAATCGAATGTCTTCAATCTACTAAGTTTCAGTCTTACACATTAGAATTCTACTCAACAGTCATAAGTACTTAATGACAGTTACTTGGATGGACATCACACACCCTTTCACAACCACAAATCTAAATACAAACTGTACAATCCTTAATATATAGATTCGGGTGGATCATTACCAGGATAGCTGCTTCTTGGGCTTGGATAGGGCTGCAAGGAATCCAAGGGCTTCACAAGCCCCCATAGTCTTGTATTCCTAATAGTCTGCAATTGTAAATAAAATGTTCGCCAACAAATCAATAACATTTCTTAGAGAAATAATGTACGGATTAAGGCAAAAACAGATTGAAATAGACAAAAGCTCACCTGTGTCCCTATCAAGGAAGCAAAATCATGGCTCAAGGCAGCCATTGTGGTGTACTGTACTAAATTGACAGAGGAGGACTTGGCAAGGAAGAGATGGAGCGCGAGAGAGGCCAAAGACAAGACGAGCACTAAGAGAGCAATCCATTTTATCTTAGATTTGAACACCATCTCGCCTCATCAACAACTTAGAATTCAATAACATCACATTCCAATTCCAAAATCGAACCAGATTCAATCTGTGCAAAATCCAAAGCAGTAGCAAAATCAATTCACACGTTTGGGTGACGAGAAACTGAGATCTGAATCTCACAGAAAGCAATGAGCTGAAAAGTCAAAACAACGGGAGGTTCAATTTGTGAAATTGTTTACTTGTCCTCGGGGAAAGGAAACAAACGGGGTGTGGAAGAAGAAAAGGATCGAATTATAAGAAAGGAGGAGGGTGTGGAATTGTAATTTTCTCGAGAAAATAACAAATAGAAAGAGAAGCAGTGAAAGTACCTGAGAGAATAAAATGATTAAGAAGTTGCTCCTCTCTTGTACTTTCTTCTCTCTCTCTATCTATCTGGTGTTTACACAGTGCCACTATAACCATTACTGTCTCTTCTGTCCATCTTGGAAACAAAACAAAAGGCCATTTTCACTATTATTATTTTATTTATTTATTTATAATATTTCATTGATAAGTGTAATATTTATTTGTATTTGATTTGGTGGCTCAATAATCCAGGGATTGACAAATAAATCATATAAAATTAGAAACAAAATTGCATCCTCTGGTGGGATAATTTAGCATATAATTTTAATTTTTTAATATAACAGATTTGCATTTAAGAACAAAATGTGTATCTCCTTTGTTCTAGAAATTGAAGTTATTGCATTGCAATATAACCTTAATGATACAACCCCAAATTGTTAGATATTATGATTGTGGAAGAACTTGATTTATTGACATATGATAGAAGTTTTTTTATAAACTATAATGAAAATGTGAATTGCTTATGTGATAAAGATTGATCACATAAGTATAGGAATCCAAATATAGTTCAATAACTGATGTTGATTGATTTGAAACTTTAAATAGCAAACTAGAATTTGTAATAGGATTCCGAGCTAGTAGACGATAGTGCTCCATCACACCCCCGCGAGATGGAGGAGCCATCAGCGACACAAATCTTAGGCCGTCGACATGTTTGCAAGTTGGTCTGTGGTAGATATGTGTAGGGCACGAACAATTTTGTCTATAACCATGAGAGATTGCAGAGAATGTATCGATTATGGCATTAACAACCCAAACAATTATGGACATTGTATTGGCAGTAACTCGATACTCAGCTTCAAAGGAAGAACTCAAGACCGAACATTGTTTAGCAAACTTCCTCGAAACCGGGAAGTACCATTCTATAAAATGCGTGCATTCTTTGTTCATGGAATTGAAAATACTGCATAAACACAGAACCTTAATGATTCAACCACAAACCACAACTATTTTCAATTTTTTGGTACTATAAAAGAATTTGTTAAATATTAACACAAACTTAGGAGTCAAATAATTAAAAAATAGTTGAAAGTGAGAGTCTAACAACTTCACCGCAAGCAATTAAATTATGAATGTCATCTATTAGGATCTAGCAAAGCACCTGATTCAATTCTCAGAGAACTCCGGCGGAGCCACAATTCGTACATCACCATACAAAATGCGTCATAATCAGCCGGAGTTACATGCCACTGGAAATGTTTTCGAACCTTCAACACATTGCTTTGCAACGTTGAAAACTTATCGGGGCTCACTCCTTTCAGGATTTTCTTCAGCAGCGGAATATCTAAAGTGGCAACAACAACAGAGAAGCTCTTCCAGTTTAGTATATCCGTAAATGGAAGATCGTAGTGGTTGGCAATGATGACTGGAACACAACCGTAGTAGAGGGAATCTGCAATTCGAGCTGTATTTACTTCAAAACCTTTGACATGGAGGCAAAACTTGCTACTCAGTAGCTCATCAGCGTAAGGTGTTGTGAGCCGGCCAAAGTGGGCAGCAATCTCTGAGTCGTTTTTCCATTCTTGAAGAAGCTTCTCGCGTACGGGTGAGTTAATTGCTCCGGCAAAGAATGCAAGCTTTTCCCTGTAACAATAAGAAAACACCTTTATACAAATAACAAAGTCAAAATACCATGTCATCACATCATGGTTGAAGATTCTAGCCATACAGGATTTCATGTTTTACAGAAAACAATAAGTGCAGCAAGTGCCAAATGCAGACAGATGCAATTTTTGTATACTTCCTTTGTCCCAAAATGAGTGTCTTTATTTCTATTTTGAGAAAATTTAAGAAGTTAGTTAATGTATTATATTTACTCTTGTATCCCCGTAATCATGTGTTAAGTGGTACGAACTAACTTATTATAAGGATGCTATTGACAATTCATGCATAACTAACTTCCTAAAATATGAAAGTGGACATTCATTTTGGGACAAACATTCAAGTGAATGATCAGTACTGGCTTGAGCAACATCAGGAGACAAAGTTGGAATCCTAAAAACATTTCAATTTTCAACCCCAGCATAGTTCTGGGATTTTACCGACTTCTTTTCTTTCCATCCAGCAACCTAACAGAATATATAAAGAAATTCCGAATATATTTTAACTAGGTGTTGAACTGGAAAGAAGACTATTCGAGAAAAGATTGTGCACAAACCACTATTTTGAGTGCACACAAGACATTCATTTAGTTGTCCATTAATTTTAGGGGAAGCGCTGCACATAGAATCTAATGTCACAATATGGGGTGGAAGTAGACACATATCTATTCTAACTTATCTGCTTCTCAAGACTTCAGAAAATCCCTGATCTATCATCTTACATTATTGAATACTATCTAACATCATCAAACTTTTCCCAGAAGTATGGTAATACTCAAGCTCCAAGGTATAGTTTGTATGTATTAAACACAAAACATCACTTAAAAGAAGCATGCTTACCTTTTTGTTGAATCAAGATTAGGGGGATCCCCTTGTCTTGGCCAAATCTGTGGTAGAGATACATCCTTGTGAGCAATGTAGCCGGATAGGAAGTAGCTTGAAGAGCATACAACTTGGATGGCATTAAATTTCACTTCTTCTGCTTTCTCCATGGCCGACC